>JAVYIG010005918.1:0-127632 GCA_035222895.1 Strongylocentrotus droebachiensis
GGCCCCCCCCCCCCCCCCCCCCCTCTGATCTCGGCCGCTGATCGCGCGATTGCGCCGAAAATCGGCATGTACATAGCCTGTGATGTAAACTGCGAGACTGCGTAGTCAATTTTTTTTAAATCCACTCATTATACTAATTATGCTAATTTATGCGTAAAAAACAATAAAAATGATAAATATAAATAAATCATTAAATAAAAGCTCCAAACATCCTCATCTTTTGTGCAGATACTCTTAGTAATGTTCTTAATATATTAACAAGAAAAAAAGTTGGTATCAAAATTAATTTCTTATGTATTTTATTGTTTTTATTAATTTCATATGTATTTCTTTGTTTTTTCAACCTTATTATTTCTATTGTTTTTTCAATAGAAATTGTTGGTGATATAATTAGAGTCATAAAAAGCAGATTTTTTAACCGTTTCAGCCAGTGAAAGGAAAAATAGACAAAGATTTATGAATTTTGACTGAATACACAATTTACATTGACTTTGTACATGAAATCACGTTTTTGAGCCATTTTTGGCTTGACAAATTTTGTTTTCAAACGCGCGTAACGTCGTAACCACACACCCGGTCGTCGCAAATTTGGTCTCAAAAGTCGCGCGAGACTTAAAACAAAAAAGTCACATAAAATCATGGCGCGAGCTTTTCGCGTTTCAGACTTATCGCGAAAAATGTCGAGGGGGGGGGGCCTAAAGAGCCCCCCCCCCCCCCAATGGGATTAGGGTTAATGAAGGCCACACAACTTCACCAAGTCTTCTAGACACTCTATAAAGGCCTATAAAAAAAAGATGTTGTATTGCCCTTTAGGTATCAAAACATGGGTCGGTCAGTCAGGTTTTTTTAAACGTTAAACAAAAATTGAAAATTAAAAAGCCAACTGTAGACTTCAAGATATTGGGGTCGGTCGCAAAGGGCAATACAACATCTTTTTTGTTTAGACCTAACAACAAACAAACAAACAAACAAATACAATGACGGAATACTTGCTTACCTCACGAAGGTGGTGAAGCTTGGTCCATCCATACTGAGAGGCTTGAAAGAATGCGTCTCTTGGCCTGTGACAGAATCTATCAAGAAACTCTTCTGGTCACCTCTTATGAAGTAGGATACCTCTCTGGTAGAGTGCACTAGGTTCTGTGACACATCCAGGCTGGGATCCGACGGGAAACCACTCAGCAGGAATGCACTCTGCTGTCTTGGTGGATTACTGCACTTGTTGAAGTTGAAAGTCTTGGTAACGTTGAGTCCGAAATGAGGACCTGCATGGAAATCCAGGAAATTATACACCACAAGGTAAGAAAACCATATTTATTTAAGATACATACAAATGATAAACTGCGGCTTTTTCTTCCATGTTGTCAAGTTAGGGAGTTTCAAGAATTATACTGGATCATTTGCACCTCTATCTAACAAATTAAATTATGATAATATGTTGTCTAGTGGTCTAGTAGATAAGTCACCGGACAGTAGATCACAAGCTACAGGCTTCTGATTTCTTGCTATTGCCACTATGGTATTTAGCCATAGAGGGCTGCACTGCATGGCCGTAGGTATATGTGTCCCATATAAATACAATGGGTCAAGAACTGGAAATCATAGTTTTGGAGCCAGTGTAATATTAGGCAACAGATTAAGATGGTGCCTATAACATGAAACCTGGACAATATTTCAGTAAAATCAGGAATTTGTTGGCACTGCCGTACATCCTCTATGCCATGGAAGCCGGAAGGATCTCATCGTCTTCCCCTGTATCATATCTTTGCATGTGCTAACCTGTGCAGTGTGGGAGGTATATAGTCACCCTCTACTGTCTAATGGTGGTATAGGGACAATTGAAAAGGACAATACATGAAATGAGTTACATGTTTGTATCACTTTGGATCTATTGTCCATTGTCCTCCCTCCCTCCCTCCCTCCCTCCCTTTCTCTCTGTCTTTGATAATGAGTTTAGTATTGCCACTTACTCTGAAACACGTTGTTGCTCAACAGCCTGCCCTCTACGTTAAAAGGCTTCACACTGTATACCGTCTCACATTCACCAGCTACTCCAGCCTTGAAAGAAAAGAAATAAATGAACAAATGCAAAATACCATCAAATAACTCTGAAGGAAAGCCTAATGATATAGAAACAGAAAAGGAATAGAGGCACATACCAGGTAAAACTGTTCCGAAAAAATTCTACATAAAAATGACTGAAAATTCTAATGGTTAAACCAAATGCACATATCAGTAATTGCAAACAGCATTTCAAAAGCATGAGACACTTAAAAAATTATCAACTTAAAGGGGGTATAGCATGACGAGACTGTGTCTTTCCCGTGGCATGACTCGGGCCATTCAGGTATAATACGACTATGGACGACGCAACCGTAGTATTCACGTGTGTTCAAAATATGAGAAACCGAAGCGTGAGGAGAACTTCGGTCTGTTTCGCGAATGCTAGCATGCGCTGACCGTTAATCAAGTCCATTTGTTTACGTGCAGTTGTCCAAAAGAAGTTGTAGATGGCGTTAACCAGTATTTGGCATGCTATCACTTCCTTTAACCAGGAAAACAGTGTAAAAATAGTTTTATTCATTAAAACTCTTTTACATTTTGCTACTGGTAAAATGAAATTCATACATAGCTTTAAAAAAAAAAAATCTTTTACATATCATATGTTGCATTTTTAACATGCACTTTTAAATCCCTCAGGAGCAATATCACTCATTACTCCTGTGTATTTCATCACTGGTGGAAATATTGAAGCAATACTAAAATGATGAACTTTCTGCACTAGCCTACTGTTTATTGCAAAGCCCCATCTCATGGTCAACTTGCCAACAGTGAAATAAATAAAAAAGAATAATGATGCTTCATATATAAACCCCCATATGATATTTTTCATAACAAACAACAAACACAAAATGATTTCAAACCTCAATCACAGTGTAGAGTGTCTTCTGCCCTTGTTCCTGCAAGGTAGCGTCTGGATCAGACTCGCCTTTTAGATCCAGAATGAAGAGGGATATGATGGATCGTTTGATGTTCACCGAGGTCAGGGACTCACCGCTTTGAGGGAACACCATTTCGATCTAAATCATGAAATAAAATTGATACATTTAAAAAATCATGCATTTGTTCACTGAGATCAGGGACTCGTCTGGTCAAGGAAAAATGGTTTCGATCTAAACCATGAAATAAAATCTAAACGTTTAAAAAAACTCATGCTTATGTTCACCGAGGTCTAGCACTCTATCTCGCTGAGGTAACATTGTTTTGATCTAAATCATGAAATAAAAATGGATACATTAAAAAAATCATGCATATGTTCACTGAGATCAGGGACTCATCCGGTCAAGGGAACATGGTTTCGATCTAAACCATGAAATAAAAGTGATACATTTAAAACACTCATGCTTTATGTTCACTGAGATCAGGGACTCGTCCGGTCAAGGGAACATGGTTTCGATCTAAACCATGAAATAAAAGTGATACATTTAAAACACTCATGCTTTATGTTCACTGAGATCAGGGACTCATCCGGTCAAGGGAACATGGTTTCGATCTAAACCATGAAATAAAAGTGATACATTTAAAACACTCATGCTTTATGTTCACTGAGATCAGGGACTCGTCCGGTCAAGGGAACATGGTTTCGATCTAAACCATGAAATAAAATTGATACGTTTAAAAAACTCATGCATATATATGTTCACTGAGATCAGGGACTCGTCTGGTCAAGGGAACATGGTTTCGATCTAAACCATGAAATAAAATTGATACGTTTAAAAAACTCATGCATATATATGTTCACTGAGATCAGGGACTCGTCTGGTCAAGGGAACATGGTTTCGATCTAAACCATGAAATAAAAGTGATAGATTTAAAACACTCATGCTTTATGTTCACTGAGATCAGGGACTAGTCCGGTCAAGGGAACATGGTTTTGATCTAAACCATGAAATACAATTGATACGTTTAAAAAACTCATGCATATATGTTCACTGAGATCAGGGACTCGTCCGGTCAAGGGAACATGGTTTTGATCTAAACCATGAAATAAAAAATAATATATCTTAAAAACTCATTGCGTTGGTGATGAAGGTTTATGCCTTGTGCATATTAAAGCTGCAAGGCACATGATACAGAGTTTCAATCACACCCACAGTGATAATCTCCTTTGGTAAGTCATTGATCTACATTTGCTACTCGATCTCCATCCAAGTAAAGTAAGTGGGTACTGGGTTGGAAGAAAGCTCAAGTGCGTAAAGCACCTAATCATAGAAGCCAGACCAAGGGAAATAGATCAAGTTCAAAATAATCAGACATGCAGTTCTGGGCATTCATTTTCATCTCTTTCGAATAGCAAGTACGTAAAATATTATGAAATGAAACCTAGAAAAACTGCATACAGTACCCGGCCTGAGTCGTAGGAGAAGTCAGTTTGCTTGCGTAGCTCTTCTACGAGGCGTCGTGCCTCGGTGCCCTCTACAGGTACGAAAAGAGCAGGTTTCTGAAGCTGAAGAGGATCATCGACTTCATCCTGGAATCTCTCTAGGGATATGCTGTTCATCTACGTCCATATCAGATCAATGATAATAGTAAGCAATTAATTATATCATACAATTAGTCATTTAATTCATTTTTATTATCTGGTACATGTATGTTTATGTTATCCATCTATCATGTGAATGTTACTGTTGTTCAGTCACAGGGCTTTGAATATCTTTAATGCAATGAATACCATTTTTGTTTAAACACAGAAAAAGTGTCTGACATGCAAAAAGAAATTTTAAAAAAGGGAAAAGGGTGCCTTCTATAATCTAGTTGAAGATAGGCCCAAAGTAAAGATTGAGACACGTGTATTATAGATAATTTAAGCTACCTTAGGGGCAGTTATCTGAAATCTCAAACATGAACAAAAAACAAAAAGTTTCCTCATTTTTCAAAAGTATACGGTAATCTTTTCATAAATTGTCCCCAAAGAGGTGTGGGGGAGGGGTAAAAGGTATCAAAGGTCTAGCAGTTTGTTGCCTCCCCCCCCCCCTCCCACGCTAACCCAGAACTGTTCTTACCAGCATAACATAGTGGTTGCCAGGATGCATCATAAGCTTGATGTCAGCAGAGATTTTAAGACCGGAGTAATCGCTCGACTCCCCTCCATCTATTCCTGTTAGAACCTGCCCCTCGTAGTGGTAAGTGTATTCACATCTCAACGTGTAAGATTCATCTGGAGAATGGCGACAGAAAATGAGTTAATCAACTGCATGGTCATTTCATTACAAACTGTTGGATGGACAATTGTGGTGAAGATTTAAATTAATTGGATAGGAAGATTTTTGTTAAGGAAGGAAAGGGAACAGACAGGGTTATATTTCAGGAGAGGAGGAATCCCACAGACAAGTTTAGTTAAATACAGAAAAGCTACTTCATAGCACCAGAAGAGCTCTTCTAATGAAGAAAGAAGAGATGAGAGAAAACTGAGAAAGATAAAGAGAGAAAGAGAGCAAAAAAGAAACAGGTACGAAAACTAGAGAGCTATAGGAAACAGGGAAGGAGAGAGAGAAGTTTGAAGGCCCTCCTTCGTAGTTATCACTTTCAAACTTACTTCTAAAGAAATTAAGTCTGTAATGCAATAAAAAGGAGAACGTGGACGGTAAAAATGGTTACAAAGTAGGGAAAAGTACAAACATTTCTACTACAGTAGTGATATATTTAAGTTATGTGTTGGCTTTTGCATGGTATGAAAATATTCTTGTTATTATTATTGAATACTCTATATAATTATTTGTGACAATTAATATTAATTTTTTCTCATTCAACACCAAGCTTTTTTTTCTAATCGCTTTTTAGGAATGATTTTCCATATATTACAGGATATCTGTACTCCACGATTCAAATACTTTGATGACCATTTAAAAGAGTTGTACTGGTACATGTATATAAATTTAAAAGAAACACAAGAAATTGTGTCAACTTACCACATGTGTGATTTGACTGTCCAAATCCTGGGGCCACAAAGGCCACAACAGTGAACAAAAACAGGATTATATTCCTCATATTTCTTGGGTGGATAAACATTGTCATCACATCACAAGCAAAGTAAGAAATAAGTCTCAATCCAGCAAAGAAATAAATCTCAATCCAGCAAAGAAATAAATCTCAATCCAGCAAAGAAATAGGTCTCAATCCAGCAAAGAAAAAAAGTTGCCTGATGTATACCAATTACAAGTAGGACTAAATGAATCACGTCTGCGAAGCTTGTTTTGCAATCACATCATCTGACAATTATCAGAAAACTTGCGGTCACAGACTACCTGATAGCGAGGAAAATGATAGGGCGATGCTAACATGTTTGTATTGGATTTGCAAGGTGCGCAGTTCACTTACTGTTCAGGAATTCTGCCTCCTGTAGAGATCATGACTTTGATTCTCCTTGTGATGTTCTTCTGCATCAAGTTATTTGTTTATTCAACTTTATTCAAATTTTGCAAACATTTTATTTTAATGGGTGACATTTCAAGATGTCAACAATAATAGTGAGCATGAAGATGTGGTAACATCCCCATGCAAATAAAATAGAGGAAAATAAACATGGGAAAATAAAAAAATAGAATATGCAAAGATACACATTATAAGTAATTAATTACAAGAACATATATGTATATATATATATATTATTATTAGAAAAAGGATGGAACTAAGGTAAACAACATGGGGGAAATGATTACGAGTATATTGAAGTATGTGGAGTATTTGGGGAGAATCAACAAGGGTTTATGAAAACATATACCTTCCTACCAGATTAAAATGTTTTCTCTAATGCAATCTACATGAATCTGATGTCTGAAACCTATTTTGAAGCAAGAAACAAAAGAAAATTTAAAAGTGGCCTCTCCGAAGTGGATTGGATGACTTCTGATTGATTATCATCATCCCAAGATCTTCAGACAGACTTTGATCTGCCCTTCTATCATTGTTAAAACAAGGTCTCTGGCCCAGAGATGATAACAGCTCATGTGAACAATGGTATTAGGTAAACATGGAAACAGTATCCATTTGACACTGCATTTTAGTGAAGAAGACAAAGGGGGGGGGGGGGTGCATGGTTATGTCATGTGTCACGTAATGGAACTGTTCTTTAGGAAGTTTTGCCAGCTCTGCATGGTGTTGAAGACATTTTTCTCTTTATAATGGTTCTTCTCCATTTTTCTCCTCTTTCTTATCCATCTATATCTTTCTTCTCGAGCTTCCAAGAAAACCAAAAAAGAAAACCATCTAAAACTATGCCATTAATTTGAATGACCAAAAGCAAACTTATAGTGTTAATCAAGCTGTAAAGGTCGGCTCTCTGGTTAGCTTAGGAGAGTATATATATATATATATATATATATTATATGCATCAAGCGTAATCTTGCACACATTAGAGAAAACAAATTGCGAGAGTTTAAATTGAAATTACTGTATAATCTATTGCCAGTAAAAAGTGATCTTTTCAAATGGGGAATATCTAATGAAAAGAAAAAGAAAAAGAATAAGGAGGGAGACAAAATTATCAGTATAACCTTTATGTTAATGATGATTCAAATGCTTTGCAAAAACTTAATTTCAATTCTTTGTTATGCCAATAATGATGCTTTTGTGATTATGTAAGTTTGATTTGTATTATTGTATCTTTGAATGTAAACCATGTATACCTAATAAATCCTCTGATGAGGCAAAGAAATATATATATGTATGTATATATTTTTCTCACTGCGCACTGTTCAGTTCATAAACCGATACAAACTATTTTAAATGACCATCAAATAAACATGTACACTGTAGATAGAAGCACTTCTTGACCATAATTCAATATTAAATTCATTATATCCTGTGCAATGACGCTATTTTGTATAAACCGCATTACAAAATATATTAACCACCAGATTTAGAAATTGATTAACCCATTTGTTTTTTTATTTTTTTTAATTATTATATTGGATTGCCGTTTCTACAATGTCTTCTTTTTTATGTTTATTGGTCACAACTTCACAGAAGGCCGCTTTCAAACCAATCAGATATGGGAGGTGGAATATATCTCTTAGCAATAAAACTACCCATCTCAATTTTTATACATGCAAGACAGTAAGATATTACTTACTTTAAAGCAAATTATAGTTTTTAACATGCATGAACATACCATGTATTATAGAAAATGCCATATTTTTGAGAAAATGGCTATAAAAAAAGTGACAAACAGTATATTGACTGAATGAAATATTTCATTCCATTATTAGCAACAACATTCAACAAGTTGATTCAGTTGGGGGGTGCAAAAGGAATTAATAAAGATATCACACTTCATAACATGCTTTAAGCTTGTGCAATTTAATCTTGTAAATATTGCGCAAGTTTATTCATCTCCCATGTAAATGAATACTGCTAAGGTTTGGCAGTAAATTCAACAACGGAAAAATTACAAGACTCATATATCACTCATTCAAAGTTTCATGACCTTTCCGCCATTGATCAAAAGATATCACCAAGGTACAAGTATTATAACACACTGCTAAAATCTCAATCATCAACCATTGATTATAAGTCCTTGGGAGGAAGTGAATAATGTAATTTGAGGGGTTTTTTAAGTTTTGAAATATACAGGTATATTCTACTATACATTCCTGCTCATAAGATGTACATGTATAAATTATGACTTTTTCACATCCTATACTTAGGCATCTTGTGCAGACGAACGTTCTATTGTATTCAGTTATTCAACTGATTTAGGTACAAACGTCTTCATGTCAGATATTTTTTCAAAAATGTGTGGATCGTAAAATCTGTAACAAGCTTGTGTTTAAAAATATATTTCTTCATGAAAAACATGGGTATTTTTGTTTCTATTAATACAAAGATTAAGAATGACAAGCTACCGTAATATAAGATTTGTATTGATTTTCTTATTTTCTTAAAATTGTAATGTACAATGATTAGTAGTAGAATTAGTTGTTATCATTTGTATGAAGGGTTTTGACTTTTTAACCAATCAGAAAAATTGGTACATCTTGTCCCTGGAGCTAAAATACTTGGGCGATTGCGCAACTTCTTTTCAATATATAATGGTTTGCGAAAAGTTCCTGGATGCAGTAATTTTCTTAGGAAATTTGATGGATCGGGGTACAGAAACACTTAAAATGGTGAATACGGGGTATGGGATACCCTTGTATTCCACTCAAAATAAACATCACACTTTTACAAAACAAAACAAATAAAGTTAGTTCATGCTTTCTCTTTAAATATTTAATACAGAAATATTAACATTCTTTATACAATATGAATACAAATATACAATATACTTATTCACAAACCTTAATCTATATATACCTATTTACAAAATCATAGAGAATAATCTTTGATTTATAACACAAAAATCAAATGCTCCTCTAGGTAGATTACATTCAGTTAAATGTTTTATTAAAAAAAAGGCATTGGGAAGTATTTACCATGTATCAAAATATAACTCCTTCTCTTATGAAAGAAACTTTAACAAAATAGTTAACATAATGCCCCCCCCCCCCCCCCCCCCTTAAGAATTTTTTCGCACTGCGCCTTAACCGCTTGAATTACCGGAATCATGTTTCAGGACTTTTTGCTATAAGATCTCCCGCACATTATGATACCAAATTAGTGCAATTGGGACCTACGGCAGGGGTGTCAAATTACAATTATTGATCACATGTCGATCAAAATGTGCATTTTATGTATGTGCTAGTGTTGAAGAATCAATGGTCATTTCAAAATCAGTTGATCTTTGTCATTATTAAGAAGGTTTACACTTCCACTAAGTGTGACCTATCTTGGGTTCATCCAACAAAAGAAAACATAAAATATAAAAAACAATAGAAAACTTAAGAAAAAAACATTGAAATACAAAGAAAATTGAAAATGATGTATGTTATTTGACAATTAATGTATTTTACTTAACTTTAATTTTAAACAAACCATGTAGTTCATCTGTTGGAGTGTTTAAATATTATCAAACAACAAATTTTCCCACTATTTTACACTGTAAAACTGCCAAAAATATGTCAGACAACTATATTATACATTTTATGTTCATACAATTATTTTAAAATCTTTTACATAGATATCTTTGGCTTCGTAGTCATAAACAGAAGTAAAGTTCAAATTCATGATGAATACCAAAAGAGAAATGCTTTGGAAATGATCCAGTCAAACTGTTAAAAGATTTAAAGCCCAACTGAAAATAAATCAAGCTGTATGCCACTGTTTTTATCAATGACTAGATACATGTACAGCCTCAATAATGCATTGAACACTCATGCAATTTATAGAATGTTTAGTAAATGTGTAAAAACAAGAAACAACTAAAATAGTCACAGAACATTCAGATTGTATTATATTTTAAATGTGTTAGAATATATCAATGATGAATGGGTAACAATTTTATATGAATTTATTAATAAAGTTAAGATTCTGGTAAATGGTGACTTAAATATAGTAAAATATACTAAAATACTATATATATTATTTTTTTTTAGGGGTGAATTAAAAGACAATGGGTATTTCAGTGCATCAGTCTTCTTTACCAAAGCTAATGATATATAATCATATATTGAAAATAAATCAGCATACACAAATATTGTAATAATTAACACAATTTTTATTCAAATGCACTCAAATTCATTCCTCACAAATACTGTAATTCTTTGTGAAAACACACAATTTACATTAAGAGTTAAGTGCTCAAACTTGATATTACATTTAAGTTTAATTCTAAGTTGATCTGTAAAAAGAAAATTACAGTGTTTATAGAGGAGGGGGTGGGGAAAAACTCCAAAAATAGAATCCATCATGCAATGTGATGTCTGATCCAAACTGATGATGAAGATGATAAAACATGCAAGATGAAGGTGAGTTTACTTTCCTGGCTTTTAACCTCGGTTTGGTTTGGTTTGGTCTTCCCTTGCGAGGCACTTGTTGGTCTACTCTTAATCCATGCCATCCACAACTGATGAAAAAAAAGTAGATTGGAATATGTTTGTTACAGTCATCACCTTGGTCATTTTTAATATACAAAAAAAATACATTTTTGTGCCTATTTGCTCCATATTTTTGAGGTATTTCCTTTTTTTTTTAAATACTTCTATTTTCTTATAGAAAAAAAATGTAAAATAGAAAAAAAATAAAAAAATTTAAGCTTAGGATTTGGAGCAAAAGATAAATGAAAATATATACCGGTATTCAGAGTTGAAAATGGTATATTTTTTTTAAATTATAAAACTTTGTGCTGTGGTTTCACTGTTTTTTTACGTTTTCGACTATTTAGTTTTGACAAGGACATTAACACCTTCCATGCCACCAAGTTCATTTGTTGTAAGTGAACTTTCATTACCGGTATTCTAATTTTGATATACATGTAGTATTGAATTAGGAAATAAACTCCAACTGAAGAACATGTTTTTGTTTCAGACATAATTAAGGTGGCAAAATGACTGCGTTTTTTTGATGATGACATAAAGTGTAATACACATTACATTTCTATATATGTTATAATACAGAGCTCAGTGACTACATCCTTTGTTGCGTGCAGTTGCCACCCATTAACATGTTAAAAACTGTGGAAGCATTTTGGGGGAAGTTTACTATGCAAAATCTGAACAAGCCTTCATGACTTTCTTCATTGTTAGATTGTATATAACATATCTTTTATATAGAAATGGTCTCCACTACAACAGTCCATGTTTTTGTTTCAGGAAGAACAATTAACATAGCCAATCTTAAGGCTTGTTTAGATATGAATGCCAATGGCGCGTAAATCGCTGCATCGTATCTGAACGAGCCTTTAGTCCAAATGCATTGTTAAACACTTCAATTCTTGAGCAGATTTTGCTGCCTCGTGCAGGTACAAAAGGAGTTAAAGTACATGATCAAACAATGAATTGGCAACAAATGATTGACAATGGTCAGTTAAAAATACTTCTTGAAGAGAAAAAAAAACAGGGATCTGTTCATTCACATAGGATAAAGAAAATGATTCATATTACAATTAGCAGACATGAGAAAATATGATTTTAAAATAGCTTTGTTGGCATAATGCAGGCGAAAGTCCTGATAAAAAAAAGTACAACATTCATTCCATTTTGTGTATTCTTTTGTTCTGGAAAAAATAATCAATCATTTTAAGAAAGGTAGGTTCATATGACTTGAAGCAGCATTTTAAATACCTGAGATATGCAGAAGCGATATATTTCCCTTTTGTTTCAAGAGCATTGTTATTTCCACACAAAAAAATCAAGATCAATTTGGTCCTTATCTATTTAAGTAAAGGTGAAGAAACAAACAAGACATGACCTACTTCCTGGTATGTTGACCTTGTTTGAGCGAAGTACATCAGCTTGGACTGGGCTCATTACCATGTATAGACTCTCTGGGTTGGACTAGAAGGAAACAGAATATAATGATACAGGATTAAAGTATGAAATCAACACTTTATCATTGAACACACAAAGCAACCCTTAACAAATCCTTCCAGAAATTTGAATGAAGAATTATATAAGGATTAAATTGTTCCAATCCCTTCAAAATAACATTTGTGTTCAGCAAGAAAGTATGAAATCGATCAAAACTTTTTAAAAATCACCTGGCACTCTATGGGTTAATGATTATGAAGTATGAAGAAAATCAAGGATACCGTGAAACTCTATGTATGGAATCAAAGTCGGACTAGGTTTCATGTGCACCCTAGCTATTCTACTGCATACGGGTGCGTCAACTAGTCTTCTCACTAGTCAGTAGTCACTGTATTTTTTTTTTGAGAGGTGCATTTGAACTAATATCTCTCATGTTTTGATTGAATTATAACATACAGAGTAAGATGGTTTATGGAGATTGGTACACTAAAAAATCTGAGGGGGAAATAGATTACATATTATGATCTGGATGAAAGTTACACTCACTTTCCATGTGAAATACAGGCAGGCCTGCATGCCTATATATAGTCACAAATCAATTTTACACTTTCCACCTACAATATTTCTTTGAGAAAGTAATATTTGAAGCCCATGTTTTCAATATACACTGTTGCTCATAAAGTTGGAACAATTTGTACTTACCTTTTTTGATGAAATGATAATTGTGACATTATGGTTTATTCTTGATAGAATAAATTGATATCTTCTCAGAACTTTATTGATCACTCTAAAGATTCACAGAGATTTGATCAATAAAGTTCTGAGAAAATTATAAACAATCCTTTCACAACAAGAGATCAGAAAAAAAATTATTCCAACTCTATGGGAAACAGAGCACAGTACATGGACTATTTTTTATATGAACTCCAAATGTACAGATCTAAATATTTGATATTACATGGTGATTGGGACCCTTAAACATTGAGAACAACACTGACAAAGTATAAGCAAAACTTATTATTCTATCATCCTCTTTATCTCTCCAAACCTCTTCTTCTTCTCATAATATTTACTCAAATTGTGCAGAGTAATCTTTGGAACTAAAATGATTCAATGTTATCACTGCTATCATGATATGCATGAATTACAAGCATCGTCAGCAAAGACTCTAAGTATGATTCATCGCATATCACAATTATAAACTCTTGCATAAAAAAGTTAGTCAATGCATTGTTCAAAAGACTTATGACAAATATGACAATGCAAACACTGTTATCAAAGTTGAATGACCTACTAATGTAGGCTGAAATTATGATTAATGATTATTATCATCAGAATAGTTTGATCATGCACACTTCAAGAAGATAACAGCCAGAGAGGTAGATATGACATATCAATCACTGTCAAACTAGTCAATTACATGGATGTTCTCCCAAACCATGATGACCTTGAAATACACTTTGTAACTCAAAAGTGTATTGTCTTTCATAACCGCTACAACCCCTCAATAACCCATGTCCAAATTCCACAAAGACGCTGAAAATGTTTCTCCCAATCTATCCATTTCAACATTTCAAATTTTGAACATGTGAAAATACTTAGTTCGATGAACTGATAACAAGAGCAGCTAAAGGTCTAGACCTCTATTGTTCTGGAAATTTACATGTGCTTTCCGATTTCTCTGGCAACATTTCACCATTCTGTTTTGGAAAGCATAATACCATGAACTTTATAGATGTTATTAACTTTTATCTTTTTGGATATGATCATTGTGGTGACAATGAAGAAACACAATGTAGAAAACATTGAACACCTTTGGGGCAATTTTGTAGTCATTCAAACTGCCAAGTTTCGTGCATGCTACTTCTCGTAATAACAAAGTACCGGTAAACAAAAAGAAAAAAAAAATGACAGCTTTCAGGTAGGTATTCCACAAAATTCATTGAATGTGCATTTTTAATTTTTGTTTCATGTTTCATCTTCCTCCTCCTCTTTCTTTCTTTCCTTCCTTCCTCCCTCCCTCCCTCCCTCCTCCTACCTCCCTTCCCTCTCCTCCTCCTCCTCCTCCTCCTCCTCCTCCTCCTCCTCCTCCTCCTCCTCCTCCTCCTCCTCCTCCTCCTCCTCCTCCTCCTCCTCCTCCTCCTCCTCCTCCTCCTCCTCCTCCTCCTCCTCCTCCTCCTCCTCCTCCTCCTCCTCCTCCTCCTCCTCCTCCTCCTCCTCCTCCTCCTTCTTCTTCTTCTTCTTCTTCTTCTTTTCGAACCACATTGTATGCCATGTTGGTATTTTGCATTATAAAAAATTATCCTTTTCTTCCATGAAATGTTCTTGACCTTTCCCTTAGGACAACTTTCCACCTTCCAAAATTTCCAACAGGTCCGCAGATTTAACCACAAAAAGAACCCAAAAAATAAATGTTTTAATAATAATAAATCACTGATAAAAGGAATGTCAAAGCTTACCATGAACATCTGATACAAGGTGTCTCCCATTGCTTCTCTACAGTTCTCATCCACAATAGGGAATGTGCTAACCAGGTACTGAAAATATTAAAAAATTAGATTGATAATAAAACAGTACTAACATATCAGCTGCACAATGTGTAATCTGCACAAATCAAATTAGATGTTTTAGGACATTCGGTGTGTTTTGCTCCCAGAACCAACATGGATGCACTTTCACCACAAATGTGGAAGAATTACCCCCTAAACAATTTTGATAGAATTTCAGAAATCACAAGGCCATATCATTCTGAAAACTATACTACTGTTATTAATGTAAAGAAATTGTTTGTCTTTACAAATTAAAGTGCACAGAGTTATCACTCATCATTGATGTTACCACAGATGTTTATTTATTTAATTCATCCATGTGGGTAGCCAGTTTTGCACAAATACTATTCAACGTCTTTTGATTTCTTATGACAATATCAACATTGTTACTAAGAAAAATGAATGCATTATGTAAACCATCCCATGTTAATGGATTAATTTCAATTGTGAGGTGTTATCTAACAAGTAAACTTTTGTTTAATTACATGATTAACGTTTCATAGTCATCACCATCATCATTTATTAGAGTCAGCATTTTCATTCTCATGAGGGATTACTGCTCTATTTCTTCACCATATCTTTCCACAAAATCTTTGATCTTCCTTTCCTTCTTATGCCATCCACTTCCAGATCCCACACTCTTTTGACAGGTTCGTCATCTATCCTTCTCAACCATGATCCATCCATTTCTATCCTCTTTTCTTTACCACTTCCACCGCAGCTTCTTTCCAGACCCAACCTTTCCTTGAGCTCACTTGTGTTCTTTCTATTGGACAGTTGTTGTTGTTGGTTAGTGTTTAATGGTAATCAGTCAATTTGGACTATTATCACCAACCATTTGTTGATGTTGAAATCATATTTAATAATACAGCTGACTTCACTCTTGATTTTTGGTAGTTTTTTTTTTCTTTAAAATAATTATTATATTCTTGTTTAAAAGTAAATAGTATCATATGCCAGGTTACAGAGTCCTGTTGGTTCTAAAATTGCACACCACACAGTTCTGAAATCAGTGAGACTACATTGTATACGGTATAGTTACCTCTAACGTGATGCTAGCCTGTCTCTGGCTGTCTGCATGGTCTTCATTGCCCATGGCTATGAGAAGGTTGTGCACCACTCGGAGTTGGATTAGTTTCTCACAGTTCTGATGGGACTCCCTGGAAAGGATGCTACAAGGTAAAGGAAAACAGATTTACAATCTTGTGGGTCGATCTGCAGGTGGAGCCTCGCAAAATTTGTATATGTTTGCAATTGGCGGCCGCTGCCTTTTTACCTTTTTTTACTTTTAATTAGTAAAGCAAATCAATGTCTGGAGGCATAATATGCAAGCGGATTTCATTTTCTCTTCTCCTCAACTTCATTCTTGTTCTTTTTTGCTCTTCCTTCATTCCTTTTCGGTCTATCAGCTTACTCTGGTATCTCCTCTTCCTTAGCATAGGTCTTTATTTTTGTCATTATGTATTCAAAATTGTTTGTTAATCTAATTGATGTTCTTGTTTTGTGCACATTTATTCTTATGTTATTCATTATTTATCTTTTGCCAGTGGAGGCCAAATTTCAGTGTTTTTTAACGTGGACAATAAAATTTGAATCTTGTGTATAAAAATATGACCTGATACACGGATACAAGGAGGCAAGATGGCTCAGTGGAAGAGCAGTGGTCTCGAAATCAGAATTTTTTTCTTATAAAAATGTAGGGACAAAACTTTATGGTTTACAAGAGAATGCGATTGATTCCACTTCATCACACCTTAACTTGAAATTGATATCATTCGCAACTTTATATTTATAAGAGATAACCAATGATTGATCAGAGGACTTGAGATCAATGCATGCTACTCACCCTATTACTTTAGCTGCTGATGCCTGCTGTACAAACACTGCCAGAGGGCGCTTTAGGTCTGGAGCACTTGGGTCTAGTTAAGAAAAGATTGAAATGCATATCGACTCAAGTATAATTTATATAACTATATTTTACATATAGCAATTTTTTATGGCAATCCTTTTGCGTGTACTTCACTCTATTGAGCCATAGGATCAGTCATGCTACATAATATATACAGTACAAGCTGACTATCATTTACTTAGAAAATGAATTCATTTACTTCACTACGGCACTTCTCATCAAACAACATCGTCATTCCTGGATATATTCAATTGACAATGCACTGCTGAAAACTGGGAATTTCACTTCAATTTTCAAGATTTGCATGTTGAAAGTGCAAGGCATGGCAATACATAAAGCATGGATAGCACTCTGAAAGCAGTTCAGAATATAAATTGAACCGTTTATGAATATGTACATGCTGTGTTTGCTGTAACAGCGCTCTGATCAGTATTTTGTAAAAGTGCTTTATAAGAAACAATATCATTGCTTGCTGCTTGTAAGTATCGGCTTGCATGGTGATGTAGATACAGTAGGCTTGCGGGTGCACCATGTGAGAGAGAGGGAGGATTGAGGAGTCCTGAAAAGGACTCTCTGTAATCTTGAATATCATTACTATTTATCTAAAAATGAGAAGGAAAAAAAGGCTCTTACCATCAAGGATTTCTGGTCTTCGGAGAATCTCTTCCCTGGATGGAACCAATGCTGCTACCAGGTTAGTTAGTAACTGGTCTTGGATCTCATAGTTCATCAAGTCTTTGATCAATTCAGTACCTGACAGAGGGAGAGAGAGAGAGAGAGAGAGAAAGGTTAAAGGATGTCATAGTGGAGTGGTTTAAATACTAGACTGGAAATGCGAAGAGGTCGTGGGTTTGAGCACCGTCAAATAGCAGTTGAGTCATTTAGATGAAGAACATTTTGATTAATTTTTTTTTTAATTTTAAATGCTAGAAATAACATTCTTAGACAAGCACATGAGACCTTTGCATTATAATATGAGACCACGTGTTGGACGAGAGGGTTGGAATTGCCAGCTCAATAAACTTGGATACTCCATTCATGTAACAACAACTTTCCATAAGGCCTTTAAAAAAATATGATGTATTGCCCTTTAGGTGCCAAAAAATGGGTCGGTCGATCAGACATCTTTTCTTTCTTTTTTTCCTTTTTTTTTTTCCTTCCTCTTGGGCTGATTTTTCTCAGTTTTGAATGCTTTAATGTTTTTTTTCTCCTAAAAAACAGTAACAAAAAAAAACAAACTTGTTTTTAAAGCCTAACATAGATTTCAAGATTAATGGGTCGGTCGCAAAGGGCTGAACGACATCTTTTTTTGTTAGGCCTAATCTCAGGTATCTCATGTTATGAGGGTCTAAATACCCTGTACATGTAAGTCTATACATATAGACTATAAGTCAGTAACCTACCTTCAAACTGTACTTCTAGATGATAGGATCTCAGGAGTGCTACTGCGGGTTCCACTATATTGGGATTGGCATGCCCAACTATTTTCTGTAAAGTGAAATCAAATCCATTTTAATCCATTAAATGAAAATATTCTCAGCTACAACTAGGATGAAATTTGAATGAAGTTACTGATGGGCACCTGGTTTTTAAAACTAAAAAACACATCATTTTACCTTGAGATGTCTAAGTGAAAATATAAGCATTACAAATTTAAGGGATTCCTAATATTAAGCCTATGTGTTATTTCCATCAGTACATTTACATGATGGGATTGCAGGGCACTCACGGAAAACAGTATTAATACTGCAGAAGCTATGCTAGGTAAACCAGACATAATCATTATTATCATATTTATCATCATTACTTGGCAATAATGCAAAGTTGACCCCAGTAACATTATTTGCTTCAAGGTATGGCATAAGGCTTTACCAGTTGCAATAAATCTTAAGCTCAGATTAAAGTTAGCAATTGTCCGCAGAACAATTGTCCTTGTATCTTAGAATCCATACATAATACGAGAACTTTAGAAGGAGAAATATCAAGAGTTATTACACCTTAACAAGGGTAAATCAACATATTGTCAGTCCTTTTTTAATTTTGACCCCCTAAAGTGCCTTGATCCTGGAGGCTACAATGCCAGGGCCCAGTAACACAAAGCTCTATTAGCAATCGATCGTACGATTGGTTTTTGTAATTGATTGCACATAATGGTTCTTGTAATCAACACAAAAATCAATCGTACAATCAGTTGCTAAGCTCATGTTACGGGGGCCCAGGGGGGTGTTTCACAAAGACTAAGATCGACTTTAAGTTGTACTTAACTATGGCAGGCCATTCATGCCTCTTGATTGACCTCACCATTATGATCTTTAGATAATATTTGTTCCTTCAATAATGAATTAAGTAAATTCTGTAGATTTGTGACCAATGAACGACCTTCCATAGTATAAGTCCAACTTAAAGTCAATCTTAGTCTTTGTGAAACACCCCACAGGTCACTTGAATAATTTGAATAATTATAAAGAGCATGCTGTGTACCTGTACTATCCTGAGAGTCTGTGCCGCCATCTGCTGGGCCTTGGGTGAGCTGCATGGCAAGAGAGCGATCAGACCCTTGTAGACCTGGGACTGGAACTTGGGGTTTCCTTGGGCAAGGTTCTGAAGCAGACTCCTGGCACATTCTTGGGTCTCTTCTGACTTGGACCTAGCCAGGCATTCAGCCACAGCTCTGATGCCTAGAAAAAAGATGGTGATGGAGGGAGGGAGGTGGAAGGAGGTTAGAGGGAGAGACAGAGAAAAGGACTATTATTATTATCTTCACAAAGAAAACACAGATTAACAATATGATATTGCTTGATTAATCAAACACAAAATTTGACCCTGAATTAAGCCTACCGTATATGAGAAAGAAATTGAGCAGTCAATGAGTAAAGCTGTCTCAAAAGGGTATACTTCAAATACTTGAAGATTCTCCACATTCTCGGCACAACCTTTGAAAAGTCTGTCTCCTCTATTAAAAAGTTTATGATCATGATCATGCAATATAAGCTTGGATCTAAAATCAAAGCATTCCTTACCATAGCTCTCACAAATGAGTTCCTTGTACTTCCTGCCTGAGTTGGCAACGCACTGGAGGAGGAGCAGTGCTTGTGTCTTGTCCTCTTCCTTAGCTTGCTTGAGACCAAGTATCTCGAGGATTGTCATCACTCCACCTACCTCTAAGAATTCAGCCAGAAACTTGTGCCTAGGGATTGGACAGATGGGCATAGATTGAATGTTTCTAAAAATAAAAATAAATTCATGTTACACACTGAACCAATGTAACACACTGAACCAGTGTAAAAAGTTTAAAGGATTTCATTAGGTCCCTCTTGTAGTATTGACTTCTTGACTTGAGGTCTTACCTGGGGTCTTATTCAACTTTTGTTAAGCTGTGAAGAGATTGTAAACCAAATCATTATTAAGCAATTATTATTGCAATTAATTATAAATATGAGAATATTAATTGGAGTATATGGAGTAGTAATTCAGGCAAAATCAAATGGATTTCATACATTTTCTAATTGTAAGTTTCACATTCATATTTCCTACATAGTGACAACAAATTAAAGTTAATGATCTGATTAATTTATCATAAAATAACTCATGAGAGATACTTACCCACTAGAGGCTGACAGGAAGATGGTCATAGCCTGAAGCTGCAAATTTAAACATGTGCCCACCATGTATCTGTTTGGCATTCACGTTAAGGAATATCAACATTCACATATTTACCTGAAAGTAATCAATTACAAATTGGCCTCAGATTAATTTGTTGGTAGTCTTTACATGTAAATAGTGTCACAACCAAAAGTGTAACGAATAGCAAGATGAAACAAATTTATGATAAAATTTACAGGAAGTATTTATCTAATAAAAGGTGCTTGAAAAAAAAAAAAAAATTCTTGTCAATCCACTTTTCAAAATAGGTTATAAAAGCACAATGAATGAGCCACAATAATGTTTTGATATTGAAGTACCGGTATACATAATTTCTGTTAAAACTTTCCATACGCTCATTTCGATCACACTAAGATTAATTGAGATGTCTCAACTACTTATGAATTATTATCATTTATATAAATGGAGAAAAGTAATGATGAAAAATCTTGTCGTCTGAAAAATATTTTCTTTTAATGAATCTTTGTTCTTGACACAGATCTGAAGATAATTTTCCATTCCTAGTACACTACATTAAGTGAGATAATGGAGACTGTTAGTGTTATGTTTAAAAAAGGCACTATCAAATTACACTTGACAGACTAGATTGAGTAGGAATTCGGATTGAGGTAAATTAAATGTTTAAAAGGATACGTGAGACGGAGCCAGGCTGTCAGCCTTGCCAAGAAAAGACTAGCACCTTGAGCAAAGCGGGCTTCGATCTCTGGCCCGGTCTTGTTCTGGTTGTTGAGTACAAACTCCAGGAGAATTTGGGCTCGGACTGCCTTGGACCCTTTATCCCACTCTCTAAGCAATGAAAGCATGTTGCTGGTTGCCGTAGAAGCCGACGCCATTTTGAGATCAACGTGTAGTAGGTGTTGATGAAGAGCATGCACTCACAATGGGTTGAATTCTTCAGGAGCTACATGTAAACAAAAGAAGGAATTATTCATTATTGTGAATCATTAATGTGAAGCATAAATGGGCCCTTTGATTTTGGAAAATTATTTCATCAAATTCAGATGCCAAAAAGCAAGGAAAAAATTAGGAGTCAAAAACAGACAAAAAGTACACAATTTTAGCAGCAGGCATATAAGCCATATATTTATAATCATTTATTTTCACTGATGTCTCATCTTGACTGATAAATAATGGGACATTCAAGTGTGAGAATAATTAGATGATGGTGGACTCGTTACTTTTACCAATTTTCTTGAGGAATGTAAATTAAGATTCTAAAAAAAAATTAAAGTGCATATTTACAGTGTATTGACAATATCTAGATTTTCAAAGATATTTCACTGAATTGTCATATGGCTCGAAGCTTATTACTGTAAGTAGATTAAGTTTTTAATTCCATCTGTTCGGTTCCTTAAAAAGTTAAAACTGAGCAGCCATGTTTTTACTTGCACCTTGCCCTTTTTACTGTCTATACTCTATAACTTCACTGTCGGCCATTCACTGCACGTGCACCTATCCCAGGTATAGGGATTAATGCTTCTAAGTTCAAGGTCCTTAATCTCAATTAAACTAAAGTGTCCAAGCCCAAGATCATATGATTTTTTTTTTTTGGGGGGGGGGTGGGGGGAAAGAGGTGCAAAGTGCTTTAATCTGTTCAGACTAGTCTCTGATAATTCTGCTCTTTTAACTTTGCTGTTTTAAACTTAAGATAAACATACTCAGTCCGCCCATAGCATTACACATATGATAGGGGTTGGGTGTCCGCACACTTAACAAACATAAAGTCGTCTTTTTTTTGCCTTCAGATTTAAACGAAATATATTCATCAAAATTGCACGTATGCACTACGGTAACCATCTTTCAATCATGAATATTTGTCCTTTTCATATTTTCCAACACAAGTCTAAGAAGATTTCTGAAATAGAGCTAAAAAAGTTCTTAAAATTGCTCATTTAAATCAACTGTCCGAAAAAAACTCCAGCTACAAAACGACACATCTGTTTTAATACACTGTAATAAACAAAATTAAGACACCCTCTAAAGTTTAATGATTCTCAAAACTTCTCAAACACCACATACAAAACTCATCAGTATTCATTAAAAATTGGCACTTAATTGTCTTTAAGAGTTATAGTGACAATTATTGAACCTAAATATAAATTATAATAAATTCAACTCATTGATGCTGGAAAAAATACTTGTTGAAAATTCAAATTGGAAATCTATCAATATTACTAACAGCAGTAGGGGCGCTGGTCCGAGAATGAGGATCGTCTTGATAAACGCAGACAAAATGCGTCCTCAAAAATAAGGATCGTCTGCATTTTCGCGGACGTTTTTTTTCATTGGCCCTCTGCGGGTTTCGGGTTACCGAACCACCTGCTGGCTATGCCAAAAATGGATTCCCCTGGGGAAAATAACCCTAGTTCACCGTCTACTTTTATGGGTTGTCCATCTTCCCAAGGATTTATTGCTCATAAGGTGAAGGTTTCTGTACAAATTTAGTACAATGCATCAAGAAAATCATCACGGAATCCGTTTTTTGCATCGCCAATGCGCCGATCTAAATATGAAACGTCTGTGAAAATGCAGACGATCCTTATTTTTGAGGACGCATCGGTCTGCGTTTAGGAAGACGATCCTCATTTATGAAGACGATTATTCTCGGACCAGCGCCGGCGCCTAATACTGATAATGATATAGACTTCTAGTTCTAGCATCATGATCATCACTTGCATAATTTAATTATTTATAATGCAGCTATTTTTCTATTTTCTAGCTGGCTGGTGTGACAGTTATTGTCATGAATGGAATACGGCATCCATAATTATCATTCCCTTGTCCTGAAGTTCATAAGGATCTTGCAGGATGTCGAGTGCTCTATACCTCTGCCGTCTTTCACCTCGTGGGATGAACGGCTCGGAGCCGCTGCCCGCAACCGGACTTGGCGCGTCCGTTAAGCTCGCTCGTGCTCGCTCAATCTCAATCACATCACGATTCACACACATCGAATTAAACATGTGGGGACAGGCTTGATCAAATTCGGCGGAGGTGGACAATAAATTAAACAAATCGTCTTCACAGTCGTATCAACACGACTATCCTCTTTCTTTCTCACTGAGATGTGTACCCATAACCAAATGTCACAAATATATGTCTAAACTCACCCAAACTGTAGAATTGTGTGTATTTTCTAGTAGTAAACACAAGATTTTCGTTTCCAAAGAAACCTCAAACTTTGTTTTCTTCGGGTATGCGCATGCGCAAGCACATGTACCGGTATATTTTGGGGTTTTGTAGTCGATCGAGTCGAGTGCCTCGTCGCGTCTCGCTTGCATACATTTAAAAGTACGTGCTAGTGCTAGTGCTAGTGCAGTACTTTACTTCCACACAGCTCAGGAGCCTGACACAGTGACACTGCCTCTGCACTGCTGACATCCCAGTTCCCACAGACTCATACTAAAGTAATAGTCATGGAGGAATTAGATTATCATGTGACTTTCCCAACCAACTTTTCAAAAAACAGGGAAGGTTCGGATGTCTCTGAATCTGATGTTAGAAGTAGATCCATCACTGGTGATATGAGGACAGTTCCTGTCATTGTTCTGCTTGGATGGTATGGTTGCCAGGACAAGCACCTTGCAAAATACAGTTCAATTTACCAGTCGAAAGGCTACATCACCATGCGCTACACCCTGCCACACGACTACCTTTTCTCAATGAAAAAGAGCTCCACCAGGGATGTGGCTCTCCAGCTCTTGGAAGCTTTCTTTGACCTGGGCCTCCATGAAAATCCCATCTTCTTCCACGTTTTCAGTAATGGCGGTGGATATGTGTACAGGCACATAACAGAGACGGTGAATGGACCAAATCCTGGTCAGAGTGCTGCACTAAAGATCACAGGAGTCCTATGTGACAGCATGCCATCGTATCCAACAGCAACCTCAGCTTACCGTGCGATTGTTACAGCGATGCCTCGGTCACAACACTGGTTCATCTTGTACGTCAAGTCTCTTGGGGTTTGGATTTTCTTCATGGTGCTCACGCTCATTTCGTATATACGGAAGGGAGGAACGTCGGACCAAGGAACCTACTACAGAGCAATGCTTGCTGACAAAATGCAGTGTCCACAGCTGTTTTTGTATTCAAAGAAAGATGCGATTGTCCCTTACAAGGATATCCAGGGAATAATTAAAGAAAGGCGTCATAGAGGGTTTGATGTGCAGGAGGTAGTATGGGAGGACTCAGATCACGTTGCTCATCTTCGGAAACATCCTGAGGAGTATGTTGCTGCTTGCCTGAAGTTTGTGAAAGACTGCTTGGAGAGGGTTGATTGAGAGATGTAGGAGCACTTTGGGAGAGGGGGTGGGGGGAGTGACACCCCATTTAAAACTTTAAAGTTTGGCATGTCAAAAAAAAAAACACTTATGAATCTTTTGTTTGAAAAAAAGAACATCTGTTAGCAAATTTGGAAATGGAACAATAAGATGACAAGGGCCCAGGCTCTAAATATCTCTGTTGATGGATTGGAATGCTTAAAACAATGTTGAACATTAATAATAGGCACATGGGTGCCCAAAATCTTAGTCTAGCTAGGCCCTTCCCCCTCCCCCCTCCCTACTGCTAATGTTGACAATTTTAGCATGGGGAATTGGGGATCATACATACAGACCTGAAAAGCTGTAATCCTTGCCTCTATCTTAATGTGAGTGTGGAGCACTGTTTAAAATAACCTAAATGTATGCAATGTAGATCAGCTTTTATTTTAACTATAGACTTTGATGATGAATAATATTTTAGAGTAGGATATTACTCGCATAATAGAGTCTGTATAAAGGTTTCAAACCAATATTTGCTCTGTGTTTGGTTGATATGAACAACAGTCAGTAGATGAGATCATATTTGCAGAGCATATAAGTGTGGGTATCTTCAGAGGCCAAATTAGCCAGGCCAAAGTTGACTTGATTCAGCTCTGATAAAATAACACAAATGCACATATAATGTACATGTATGTAAAGTGTTAACACACAGAAATTACTTGCAATATCTTACAATGTATGTCTCTATGTCCTCTATATTTTGCAATATTTAGTAAATAGTAATGTGTATTGAGATGTATGTAAAGGGCATTTACTTTACCCAAATGGTCAGTTTGGTTTTAGCTCAGTGAATATTTTAACTGAAGCCTGTGTAATTGTAGGCCCAGTTTAGAAACATTAGTGACATAAATATCCTTATACATGTATATATTGTAATACAGTAATAAATTAACTGTTATATCTGTATGTACATTGTATATCTGTGTACTATATTGAAGTCAAATCATACTGCAGTTCATGCATCCTGAGCAGAGAGAGCATGTGTTTTTATACATATAAAATATGATATAAATTATAAAACAAATTATTGATGCACAAACTTTTGAAATATTTCTAGAGCAAAAAGATTAATCCTTTGATGAACACTTTCTTAGAGAAGAAAATTATAATACACTTGTCAGAGAAATTGAATGGTTAAAGATTGAAAGGTAAACGAAATACAATGAAATGCATTATGCATGTTGTTGGTTAGTGTTATGGCAACCGGTCAATTTTGACTATTATCACCAACAAATTTATCACCAACGAATAATATAAAGATCTTAAATTTAGAAAGTCACTTTGATGTATGTAAGGATGATATTGTCAGTTGTTTCTGCACACTGAAATATGTGTATTAAGTTAACAAGTGTTGGTGTCTAGACCAGGGATTCTGAGACCAAGATCAGGGGCGGTATTTCTATGACTCACTTGGCAGTCAATTAAAGGAAACCAAAACCTTCATACTAAGTTACTTTTATTGTAAAGTTTAAAAGATGTGAATAAAATCAGTGAAAATTTGAACAAAATCGGGCAAGGAATAAGAAAGTTAGAGCCTTTTGAAATGACTAGTCACTAGACGCGGGATTCAATTTGATGACATCATCTGTGAACAACTCTCCATGCCTTTTGTACATAAAATTTCACAATGTTTTTTGTTTTCTTCGTATTTATTTGTGTTCTTGATCCGACTTCATAACATGTGAAGTAGAATATCATTTTGCATTCTATATATTGCTTTCAGGGGAGTACATTATCTCAATCACAAGAAAGAAGGAAAAACATGATATTTGATGTACAAAAGGCATGGAGAGTTGTTCACAGATGATGTCATCAAATTGAATACCGCCCTCTAGTGACTAGTCATTTCAAAAAGCTCTTACTTCCTTATTCCTTGCCCGATTTTGTTCAAATTTTCACCGATATTTTTCAAATATCTTAAACTTTACAATAAAAGTAACTTAGTATGAAGGTTTTGGTTTCCTTTAATTTTAAGCCTATTTTCACATCAAGACCAAGAGTCCAAGACACCAAAATTTAGAGACTGAGATTGGTCTGGACTCCATCACTGTTTCACCTTTCACCTTTCTCAATGTTATGTTCATTAGTGTTCATTAGTTCATTAAACTTCATTCCTTACTTTAGAGACAACTGGATAAGTTTAATGATGTTAATAATTTTAATGATATTGGATTGTTCATTTTCCCAACATAACATCACTGTCATATTTTTACCTGTTTTAGATTTCTGTAGATTCTTTAAAAATTGTTTTTAAACATTATTAAACAATTGTATGTTTATTTATCTTCAATTTTTTCAACCTAAAGGGTGATCATCTTTATTGTTATTACTTTAATATTTGATTCATGTTTGTAAGATACTGATTATTTAAGATCACAGTGAGATTTTAGAAATCTACCTCGGAATCAATTGTAATTGAAACAGAAAAAAAGTCTTATCTTGTACAATTTTATTGCATTGATCTTGTATTGCAACAATGCAAGGTGTTTTTGTGCACGGTATAGTAGTATATATTAAACTTATCATCATACCAGTACATGTATACTCATTCTTTCAAAATCTGTATGGATCATGTGGTTGATCACATTTTGGGGTGCCTTTTAGGATCTCAATTATTCACAAGGGGATCAAAGAGGGGGGGGGGGGGGCTCTTATTTGATCTTTCGATATTCCAAAAATGGATTGGGGGAGGGGGAGGAGTGGGCAGCAAAGGCAAATGTCACATACTAATCAACAAGCCAGATATATTGTAGAAGCACCCGATCGAACAAGATTATTATTTTAATAGAAGGCCATCAAGATCGACTGTGGCAACTGATGAGAGAACGAAATGATAAACATGGATAAAGAAAGTAGAATCAAGGGGGAGAGATGGGGTGAGAGTTGGAGGGGGAGTGAAAGAGAGAGGAGAGGAAGAGAAAGAGGTAAAAGAGAAAAGTATGGGTGTGAGAGAGAGAGAAGAGGAAGGAAAAAAGGGGAAGGGTAATATAAATTGTAAGAGAGAGAGAGAACAAGACTAAGGAGAGGAGAAAGACGAGAATGAGAGAGAGAATTGGGAGGTGGACAGGTAGAAAGAAATGCCTCTGTCATATGAATTTCTTGTCTATTTCTGACATTGAGCGATAGAAACACACTCTCTCAATTTATACAACAAAGTTTGTCTTTGAAACTACTTCTATCGTTACGGATGGGGGTCCGGGGCCCACCTTAATAATAATAGGTCCTCTGGTGGGCTGCAGGGATCCATGAGTCGGAACCCCCGGAAGCTCTTGAGTTTTAGCAATTCAGAACCTTCAACTTCAAAATAGCCATTGTGAGCGATGAAAACTCTAATCCATCCCTTGAAATTTGAATTTGCCCCTTATTGTGGCTCTTTTTTTAAAAACGGCAAGTGCTCCCAGAATGAGCATTCTATCTCATTCAGCTGTAGCAGTACAACTTAAGATTCCCACATTTAACATTTAGTTTTAAACGCGAAGAAAGGTGAACAAATCCATGCATAATGAATGAAAAGAATTAATCCCTCATTGAATAGGGAGTCTGCCTATTCATTAATATACCTTTGCTCCAGTTCTCTAGAGGCATCAGTCAGCAAGAAATTCTGTGGATAATATAAAAATCCACAGGATTGAACTCCTTGAACGAAAGCTCGCCTACTAAATTTTAGAAGTTGGTAGAAGCTTAAACTACATGAAACACACACCCTTTCCTAAACCTATATAAAAAAAAATTAAAAAAACCGGTGAAACAAAAGAAAGAAAAATGTAGGAGGCGGTGTATTTTGATGCCCCGCGCTCTCACAGCTGATCGTGCTCATGCTAATTAATCGGGGATTTCCCTCCTCTATCACACGTGATCTCGAGCTCTCTTCCTACCTCATACTCGCACTCAAGTTGGGCGCCAGCTTTGACCGGTTTCGGCTTCAATTCTTTCATTGCTGTGTTTTCTGTGGAAACCTTATGATGGAAGTTCAGTCAACGTATCCAATTACTAAAAAGGTTGGTGATTATTTGTGCTATTGTGAACACAAAATATTAATAATTGGAACGAAAATTGAAGCACCAAACCAAGGCTTCATTCAAATATGACTCATCATGCTTGTAGTCCCTTGCATTCAAAATTGTGTGAGTTTGTTTTTAAAAAATGAATGAATTAAACCTACCGGTATATGAGTACTGTCTTGACAAGTGACATGCATGACTGAGCTGTATAGTTCAGGCCTGATAAAAACCAAATTTACGTTTTTTTTGTTTTTTTTTTCCCCGATTTTTTCCTGATTTTTTTTCTTCCCGATTAAAAAAAAAAAAATAGATTAGTCTAGACCATATAAAATAGATCTAGTCTAGATCTAGATCTAAATTTTTTTTTTACCAGATTTTTTTTCTTCTTTCCTTTTTTATCCTGATTTTACTGATTTCCCCATTATTTTCTCTAATCTTCCCTATTTTGCCCAATTTTTCCCAATTTTCCCCAATTTTCCCCAATTTTCTTACCAATTTTCTTACTTGAAAGGGAGAATGTTGTTGGATGCCATTTTTTACCCTGCGAATCCTCTTCTCTCTTTTTTTACTCAAGTCAAGGGGGGCGTGGTTGAGGGGAAAACAAAAAAACTTTTTTTTTTTTAGTGCTCACTATCACCCCTAATAGTTTACGAGCGCTGAAAAACCCCAAAATTCATTTAAATGTTGCTACCCTGATCATGATCGTTTATGTCTCATCATGCTCCAACCATCTCACTTTCTGTAGTCCTAATCTGTGAGCGATCCAGACCATTCAATATTCAAATTAAACATGTTAAAACACAATTATGAATCATTATAGTTTCAGGTTCATGGTGTGAATTTTATTTCATTTATTTGTGCATTATTATACATTGAAAAGAGCCCTTTTGTAGCTGTTCTAAACTATTGTTTGGTTTTATTTTGTCTGTGATTTCTACATTTAACTTGCATATAGTTCTTACAATTGACTGTCTATAGACAGTATCAATTTCTAAAGCTTGCTTTTCACTTGAACATTTTCTTTGCAGTTTTTAATGAAATTTTCTATCATATTTAATTACACATGTAATATTATGTATGTTTTGAATTACTACAGGGGGCTGTTCTTCTTGATGGAAAACATGTTGATGTCGCCTTGACAACGTTTGAAGATAGATTGTTACTTGTTATTACCCAGTATCAAAAGTTTGGTACACTGGTAAGTAATTTGTAAAGAAAAGTATATTTGAATATTTAGATAATCCTATTGAGACTACACATTTACAGTAAAGTTGATGATGATGGTAAATATGGTTTGAAAAAATAAGTAACAGGCCAAGTTTCATACTACACAAAGATAGCACGGTCATCAACACTTTTTGAAATGTTGAGGTTTTATTCTCTGGTTTGTTAGGATATATCAGATCTGCACAATGTGTGAGTGCATGCACTTACCATATGCAGTTTCCTTCTTTTTTTTAATTTCTAAAAGTCCAGATAGTATTAGATTGAATATTTTGGCCTTGTGAGAACTAATTACATTACATTTCCAATATTTTTGCACTTATGCTTTTTGTATGATTTCGTAAATTCCTTCTGAATATATACATTAAAAGATTTAAAATTATTCACACTTTGCACACTGATAGATGTATCAACTTACTATCATGTTAAATGCTTACATTTCTATTTTGTTCTTTGCAGGTACATGTCACACGAGACAATCTACCATTAGATAAGAGAGAAGAGATATACTCCACCCGGGTATTACTTGGAAATGATGAGGTAAAGATTTCCTCTTCCAATCTTTGACTTAGGCCCAATTCTATCTGCATCCCCAGTTAACTTCTAAAAATGTATCACATTTGCAGGTGAAGCATTAAAAAAATATCCCCCATATATTTTATTTATGATTTTTTTTTTAACACACCTGTATAGCATTTTTACTTTGCAATGTATTTACAATACATGTATTACAATAAGTTAAGGTAAAATTGATTTTGCGCATTTTCCAAGAGGATTCAAGCCTTGTTTAACATTCCCAGAGCAGGAAAGTGGTTTAAGAACAAAACTTATAGAGAAAAGTTAGAGGATGACATCATGTCTCTAATTTGCATACATCTGCAAAACTTTTAAATTCCATAACCTTCTTATTTTTGATCTATTATTGATGAAACTTTCACTGTTTTGTTCATGTTATATTCATTCAGTTCAACTCGCCCTTTAAAATTAATGAAGAGCACAAAAGTAAATGTGTCAATCGTTGTAATTTACATTACTTTGTAAATATTTTTCTTTTTTTCTTTCAACAGCCTGTGACACATGTATTTGCAAGGAACATTGCCAAGCATGTTCTGAAGACCCAATCCAAGCCTCTTCTTCTGAGTATAGCATTGGAGGATTACACACCACAAGTAATGAAGGGCATTGAGAAAGTCATACAGGACTATGTGATATGAATCCAGAACTGTCGGACATGACAAGGTCACGGACATGACAAGGTCATTTTAACCGATACTTTCAGCTCCGTATTGGTGTACATATAATGTGGGGGAAAAGACTGTTTAGGAAATTCACACCAAAAGTAATGAAGGGCATTGAAAAAGTCATACAGGACTATGTGATATGAATCCAGAACTGTCGGACATGACAAGGTCACGGACATGACAAGGTCACGGACATGACAAGGTCGTTCTAACCGATGGTTTCAGCTCCATATTAGTGTACATATAATGTGGGGGAAAAGACTGTTTGGGAAATTCACACCAAAAGTATTGAAGGGCATTGAGAAAACCATACAGGAATATGTGATATGAAGCCAGAACTGTCGGACATGACAAGGTCACGAGCATGACAAGGTCATTTTAACCGATACTTTCAGCTCCGTATTGGTGTACATATAATGTGGGGGAAAAGACTGTTTAGGAAATTCGCATCAGAAGTATTGAAGGGCATTGAGAAAACCATACAGGAATATGTGATATGAAGCAAGAACTGTCGGACATGACAAGATAATTTTAACTGATGGTTTCAGCTCCGATTGGTGTACATATATGTGGGGGAAAAGATTGTTTGGGAATTTCGCACCAGACGTTTAGAAGGGCATTTGAGAAAACCATACATGAATTAGGAATATGTTATATGCATGAAGCCAGAACTGTCCGACATGACAAGGTCATCTTAACTGATGGTTTCAGCTCCGATTGGTGTACATATATGTGGGGGAAAAGATTGTTTGGGAATTTCGCACCAGACGTTTAGAAGGGCATTTGAGAAAACCATACATGAATTAGGAATATGTTATATGCATGAAGCCAGAACTGTCCGACATGACAAGGTCATCTTAACTGATGGTTTCAGCTCTGTATTGGTGTACATATATGTGGGGGGGAAGAATGTTTCATAAATTTGCACCAGAAGTATTGAAGGGCATTGGGAAAACCATACAGGAATTATGAATATGTGATATGAACTCTAGAAGGACGTGATAACATCATGGAGACACTTATCCCGGCTTTTGTGTACATATACGGAGGAACAGGCGGAAGATAGGACAGTGAAGGACCGTTACAGTTACAAAAGAATATTTGCCATTCTCCATTTACATCATACCTTTAAAGCCCATCTGTACTAGTTTGGCCAGGGGGAATTAGACCTCCCTGAAAGGTCACTGACAGGTGGTTATCTCATGAAGTCAGCTCTCAATTAACATAAGGAAAGGAGGATCATGGGGGATCAACAGGCACCGATAAGGCATTTTTTGCTAGGGCGCAATTAGCTACAAGTAGTGCAGAGGGGCTTCAAGACCTGTAACTTTAAAGGCACCTTGTGCTCTCCAAATCGTTCAGTAAGATAGAGTATACATGTGAATGACCCACCTTCATATAGATACCAATGAAGAAGGAAAAAAAACTGCAGGAATATATCATCTGTTTAGAGCCAGAAGGGCGTTAAATTTGTGTAAAAATATATGAGTTAATACCATTTAGGCTCCAAACAGACGATATATTACATCAGGGCTTTGTTCCAGTCAAGACATTTTGTTCAGCCGGGGCAACTAAATATGAACAATTGTGCATTTTTTGGTTGTTCATGATTAAACATATTGTTTGTTTGTTTGGGAAAGTCTCCATCCAATATCATTCCCTCTCTCTCAGGCATCTCGTAACTCGGAAGAAAATAAACGTATATTTCATTTCGTATCATTATAGAGTCCATACACTTGTCTCATCCATTTTGGTCACTTCTCAAACAAGATGGTAACACTTTAGGCCTTCTAGTTACCCAGAGTCAAACATTTGCATATACATGTGCATGTAGTTCTTCTACTTTGGCTCATTTTAATAAGCCCTCTGTATGACTGTGATGATCAGATTTGGGAAAGTGATTTAAGTTTGTTATATTCCTATTAATATTGTCGTTGGAGTAGAGCCAGTTTGGTCTTTCCTCCAAAAAGCCTACACCATTCAGTTGCACTATTCATTTGACTGTAAGAAACATTCTCCAGGTTTTAACATTTCAATTTTATGCACAGAATACATCTACAAACTGGCTTTATATTGTCAAGTCCAGTTTTTATGTTTAAAATTCTTTCAGAATGTTAACATCTAAAAGTTTTTGTCTACTGTGCTGAAAGCCTTTAAAGGTAAAGACCAGTATTGGAAACGCCCCAATTTCAAAAAATGAAATGGAAGCTCTTTATTACCAATCATGTGAAAGAATATGTTTCGACCAATACATGATAAAAATTTTGCCAGGAAACCGCCTACTAATTGATATATTTGGTAAATTAGTTTTATCTATTGGACTGTGAGAGATAAACGCATGTGTTGCGCACGTGTGCGTAGTCCCATATACATCTTTCTGTGTACAGTGCTTGTAACTTTACGAAGACTGGGCCAAATTTCTTACCATTTTGATGATTCCAGAACCTTGCAGTACACACCAATACTTATATGCTAGATGATCAACCTTTTCTGATCGATTCCACGTTTCTTTCACAATGCAAACGCATAACCATAACTGGCCTTTATCTTTAATATTTTCTATTGATATCCCTCGGCTGGATAGTAACAACATTCAAGTTTTGCATAAATTACTCAGTAATGAAGTAATTTTGCCAATGAAAATTAAAATGATACTAGTGTTAAAATGTTAATGTAATGGCTATATGTTTGTCTATTTCATTGTAGAAGCTCAAAATAAACACAATGTCGGTAATGATGAGAGAGAAGCGAACTGGATTCAGTGAAAAAAATGATCATAATTTATTGCTTGTAGTACAAAAATAAAAAAAATGAATGGTGATACACATAAATTGACTATTAAATAAAGTGTAGGTGACCATGCAACCCTGTAGAAGCCGGATAGATAGACTACATTTAACATTTTGTGGATGTTTACATGTCTGAAAAAAAAATCACCAACCAAATGTAGTCAATTAGACGTACTGTAACTCATATCGACTTTCGATATAATATACTATGCAAGATACAGTATACCCTGTAGGCCTACAATTCTCGCTATCGCCAATACTCCCAATTGCCCCGATGTAGTCTATTGGATGTAATTTTGATCCACTTCAGGTACTTACATACATCCAGTGTACAGTGGCGCGAAAAACAAAGTTTACACACACAATCAATGCACAGTACAGATCCATGAAATAGACCGGAAGTGACTAAGTCACCAGTCTATCCCAGAGTGCATTTAAAGTGAAGACATGAAAGAAACATCCAGGCATTTGGAGGTATTGGGAATAGCGAGAATGTTAAGCAGCTACATTCACTTTCCAAATGAGTCATATTTTGCCATTTTATGTAATCTCTTAATACTAAAATAATCCAAATTTGTTACTAATAGACACTGACATCCACAATCAGCACCATGTGTGATATGTCTTAGTTTAACACTGTGGACCAAATAATACAAATACACATTACAAACATGACTTTAAAAAATGAAAAGAATGTTGATGAATTGCGATTACATCAATCAACATTTATAATCCACTAGTGTGAATACAATTAACACCTTTAATAATAATAATAGCTAGTTCTTATATATCGCTTTTCAAGACCGAAGGCCCTCTCAAAGCGCTTTACAGATATGTATACTATTACCCCAGTCATCAGATTCAGGCTTACCCGCACAGTATGCATGCACATTCTCCACTCCCTTGGGAGCATTCCAGCCAGGCGTCATTTTTACAAGCGCACACTTGCTAATCTAAGCACATTAGCTTTCGCTTTTGCATTAAATGAGTACTTGCTTAGCCTAAATATATACTCTCTCTCTCTCTAAGTGCCATATCAATTGACTTTCTCTATTAGCACCACTCCCAGTTCTTTCACTCCTCTCTCTTCCAACAATTTCTGCAGACTGTCCATCCAAAGTATCATTATCATTTGGAATTTTTTAGAATTAGAGGTTATACAATACATAACTGCAAACAACAATGCCCCTTACATGTGAATTTGGTGTTATAAGTTTAAGATAAAGAATGTAATATACAGTCCAACCTGTGTTAGTGGCCACCTCTATATAAAGGCCACCTGGCTATAGTGGCCATGCATTTTGTTTCCCATGAGAGAGGAATGTGTGTTGTACAACCTGTCTACAGTGGCCACGTTCTCTGTTTCCATTGGGTGGCCTTAGTAGACATGTTTGACTGTACATGTATATGTACTCGGGGGCACACTGCACTTCTCTCATTTATTTTTTTCCTTCTTTTTCTTTTTAGAGCACTGTGAGTTACATGTAACCCTCCCCTCTTTGGACAAGGCTTTTTACATTACCTTTACTTCTTTTAAATAATTCTTCCTGTCAACATTTGTATTTTAGGAGTACAACTATGAAATAAATAACCCAAAACTCCCTGCTTGAGCAGTATGTGAAGTTGTGAACCTTTCTAATGAGAATGCATTACCAGTACTAGGAATGTCAATTAGCCCAATTATGGCTAAACATGGAACATGCATTTATATATCATCATGCTGCAAGCATCTGAGTATACATTAAATAAGCAGTTTGGTTATATATGAGGTGCAAGTACTACATGTCAGGGTAATTAATATACAGTATCTGAGGTGACAAACAGAGAGTTCATACTTTCAACTCGAGCCTCTCGGTGCATGGTAGTTGTATATTTGATTAATATTTACACTTGATACAAAAAAGTTCATGTTATCTATGAATATGAGGTAATCTGAGGAATAAGGATCACCCAAGTATGCATATTTGATCACATAATTAAACTGCTAGTACATTAGATCTTGGGTTACAGACTGCAGTAGAGAAGTTATATATCGAGGGTTCAGTGACACAAAGACGCAACTCCATATTTTGCCAAAATTAGTATTTGATATCAAAATGTTCAGAAAAATGTGGGCTTTCCAGGAAACACAAAGACTTAACTCCACCCAACACCCCATTACAGTCAATGGCTAGCGAAACAAAGACTTAACTCATTAAGTCCCAAGTGGACCTCTATCTTTAAACCACTTTTTCTCAAAATGGAGTTACGTCTTTGTGTCACTGACCCCTCAATATGTAAGGCTGTTCGCATAACATGCCTAAAATGATATAAGCAAGATCATGGCTGATCATCACTCGTATCCCCCTTTTCAAATAAAAAATTGTCTCAAATTTGTAACAATATCACGAAACATGAATATAAAGTGAATACATTCTACATAAATATAAAGCAATGGTGATAAATAAGAGTGCATTCATTTGTTCAAAATATACAGAAATAGCACTTTTCTGGAATGATCTTTATACAATAATTCACAATAACTTCAACATCCCAACATTTGAGTTCATTTTGAAGTTATATTTCATTGCACAAAAATATAATTTAATTTATGTACAGACTTGATATGTAAATCTTGGTATCTGTCTAAGCTATCTAATATACTAAATTGAAAGATACAAACAAAATTATTTTAGAAGATAATAAAACAGAATTTCTTCTAAAAGTGCACAATGGTAAAGTTTTCAAGAAATGAAACTGCTAAGGGTTTGATCAGTCCATGTACATGTATATCATAATATATCGGTATTCCTCTTTGTGAATTCATTATATATATATATATATAAATGTGGATATATGCTTTTGTTTCATACATGAAGTATCATCTGTTGATGGCCATATTATTGTCTATCATTTTACCAATCACCTGAAAAAAATAATTTGTCTACAGCTAGACTGTTTAAAATACTCCAAAAAAAATTATCTGCCATTATATAGGTAAACGATGGAGGAGCAATGGAAGAAAATAGAGGATAACATTAAACCCTGCTCACAGCAGAATAATAATATTTCGCTGTTATATATCTACGATGTCTCTATTAAAGCGCTTTACAGATTTTACAGAACCCAAGTCTACTCAACAAGACGTTTAATTGTTCTATCAGAATGTATTTAAATTGCAATATCTCTTAGTAGTAGAAATATGTGTGCATCAAACCTCTTTTTGTGTCAAACCCAGGCTTGTCAGCGTTCATGGTTTATAATTCTTGTTATCCTGATTAAATATATTTTAATAAAAAATTATAAAATAAAAAATGGTCAAAAGAGATGTGCATAGACGTGTCAGGGGGTCCTGGATCGACAAGAAGAACTAAGTGTTAGATTTGAACCAAAGCAAAACACACTGTTGCTGCATATTACAGTAAAGGCTTGTTACGCAACCGCAAACAGTCGCCAGAGATTATTTAACATGTAAATGAAAGGAATCAAAGGCTCTGCGCATATTAATGGAGCTCTGTGTTATAAGATACGAAAATGAGAAGCATATTACACTTTCTGTCATCCTAAAAAAACTGCCATGGTTTTGGGTCTAAACTACGCTTTTTAAGTGCTACTAAGTGCATCAGTCTTCTATTCCCTGCTAGTCACTACTGAATGTACAATGTACCTATGCTATGGCCACTGCAACAAAAGACAAGGAGCACAATCAATTTGTCCAAATTTACTTTCAAACAGAAATTAAATTACAATGTACCTCCTAGAAAATAAGTAAATAACGTTAACTTGCACCGTTCAGAGTCGAAAGCCTACTATAAATACTGTCACTTTTTCTAAAGGCACATAAAATACCCAAAACATCAAAACTATTCAACAAATTACTGTTACTGCAAAGTTTGGTAAAGCTTATACTGAATAGTCACAAGAAAATTAAACACTTTGTATAAACAATGTGGTATTTTTTTTACCCAGGGCAGCCACATTTACAGTGTGAGTCCAAAAACTAGGTACCTATTTAATTGACCTATGTCGAGAGGGACAAACTTAGGTAATACACCTTGTCCAAGGATGTATAGCACCAAGCAGGGATTGAACCTGAGACCTCTCAGATGAGAGTCTAGATCCTTCACCACTTTCATTATACCTCGTCACATACAATGTAGGCCATTTCGCTAATGTAACCAAATTGAATGCATATGTTTTTGTAAAGTGCCTTGATACCTTGATACAAATTATGTCATTCACCCATTAATTGAATTTTAATATTCAGAATGCAAATTGCATATATTACCTATTGCTAGGTAAAGCTAACATGTCCTACCTAGCAACAAGTAATGAGAGAATTTGGTAGTTAGAGGGTTCGACACTGGTAACTTACTTAATCAACGATCTAAAAAAGGGCTCATTCTAAACGAATCAAGACTTTATGATAAAAGTATCATGACTTTCCAGACTTTCTTCATCTTGTGCTTCTTGTGCTTCTAAGACTAAGATCGAATTTAAGTTAGACTTAAATAAGTTGGCAGGCCGTTCATGCCACTAGTTGCTCTCACCATTGGTCTCTCAATTATGATCTTTAGATAATTTTTTTTTTTTACTTCAATAATGAACTATCAAAAAATTCTGTAGATTTGTGTCCACGATTGATATGTCCCATGAGAAACCAATGCCATTGAATGATGAGCGAAAATAGTGGCATGAGGAGCCTGCCATAGTTAAGTCTAACTTAAGTTGATCTTAGTCTTTGTGAAACACTCCCCTGAAACAATTTTGATTACCCTGCTTGTCCTGGTACTTGATCCATAAAGTTCAGAGAAGACATGGATCTTTGTACTGTGAAATACTGCTTCTTTCCTCCACTGCTTTTAAATACTTCATCAAAAATTTATAATATATACAATATTACAGGCAAACCGTTTTTTGTTTTACTTTAAGTTTAAGTACACTTTGATGCTGGGAATATATTCATAATAAAAAATGGTGGCTTCTAGTAAAGTGCTTAGGTCTGTCAAGCAAGACCCAGATGGTGCTATACTGTACCTATATATACATATATAGACGAAATACATCATATGCAACTTTAATTCATTGAAAAAGAAAGCATTAATAAATAAGGATATAACATACAAGATGTTATTAAATTGTGTATGATAAATAAGTGTAAATCATTTTTCATCCTTCCATTTTCTTCCTTTTCCATTATGTATAAATATAGATGTGACGCATACACATACAATACCTGAGGCTGTGAAAGAAATATCAACAACAAAAAAATGAAATTTCATGTAAAATATATTATTGCATGTTTCAGAATAAACAACAAACATTTTTTAAGCAACAAGGTTTAAGCAACATCAGAGAGGTTGGGATGCTGCGCATTATCGTTAAGCCGATGCAGGAGAAACTGGATGGAATTGAAATCTTTCTCTGAATCCCAACCTGCTTGCTGTTCATCCCCAGGCAATGCGTTGCTTCTTGGCGATAGGGGAGTGTTGGGATGCGACAGCTTGGTGTACGACCCCACCCCTTCACCCGTCTCTGAATCCGATGGGGACAGGCTACCGGAGGTCGCTGTGTCTTCAGAGTCAATGGATGCCTGCTTCCTGGTTGCTTTCAACATGGAGTACTTGTCAGGGAAGGGCGTGGTCTCTGGATACATTGAAGCAGAACTCATTGGAGTTATCATCCCTGCTACATAACCACTGTCTGTATACTGTGGAATGGATGACATCACTGCATCATCATCATGACTTCTATTGTTTGCATCACCTCCCGGGTGAAGCTTACCATTATCTATCAAGACCCTGCAAGGATTGTTTGTGAAGGCATCAAACCTAAAATACCCACTGTCCTCTGCAGGTTTAGCTTGGTAAGAGGTCGGCTGCATCTGGGGAGGAGGAGACTGAACATAGCCAGAGTCGGTGGGAGACGGGTACCTTGGTGGAGGACATATTAAGCTGTCCTCACTGCAGCTGGTGTCCATACTGCTACCACTGCACTGCAAGGATTTTTTAAAGACCATCTCCCCAGAGCCATCATCAATTCCACATGAAGAAGATGAGGGTGCTAGAGGTGGTGCATTTCCTTCATCTGTTTCCATGGCAACGATTTGATAGCATTCCTCTGAAAGAGAGCCCTCTGTTGAATGAGGCGGAGACCGATCAGGAATGGGAGGGTGTGGCAATGCATCTCCACCAACTCTTCCTGCAGGGGGCGTCTCGATCAGAGCAATGGTCTCCGTCTCATCTTCACCATCATCACCATGTGGAGGAGGAGGAGGAGGGGGGATACCTACCAGGGTATCAAATTCTTCTCTCTCTGGTATCTTTGGTCGAATATCTCCCATGGCAAGAGCTGCTTTCTGTAATGTAGGAAAATGGAAGGAAAACTGTGATTAAATCATATACTCTTTGAAAATATTCATTTGGTGTGGCTCAAGGGTAACAGGATGGAAAATCACTATAATAGTATAAATTGAATACACAGTAAAGCTTTACAGGAGTAACATCTTCCACTGTCACTGGGAGAAAACTTGGATATCTATCAACCACTTTCTTTAAATATTTGAATACTTGCAATACTTCAGGGTTTATTCTCAATTAGGCTTTAAAGGGATCCGGTAACTTTGTCTAAGATCCTTTAAAAAAAATCCTTGATTTAGCTCATGCTGCAATGGTAATTATACACCTTTAGGTCAGTCAGGAACCCCATGACTTTTACAAGCCGATCGCCTGTCTGATTATCAAGATATTTATGATTAAAAATCAAAATCAAATTTTGCGTTTGCCAAACGGTTTTCATAACACTATAGTCTATTGGGGAAAACGAGTATGGTAAAAACTATCACTCAAGGTTTTTTTACTTTTTTGAGGCACTTCTTGATCATTTTGAAGCGCAATTTTTTTTTAGGGTTTCAATATAGCACCATATCATAGACACTAATAACACGTAGGGCCGTGCATCTCAGATTTAACATTGTTAAACGATCCCTTTAAGTACAAAAGGTTTCAAAAGAGGGTTCAAATGAGCCATGTCATGATATTTTTATAAGGGCCTGTTCAGATATGGCAAGAAAAGAAAAAGGAAATCTTACAAGAACCGCATTATTGCTGATGTCAAATGGCTGTGTTGAGCGAGGCCCGTGCTTTACACACAGGTAGGCACATACAATCAACAAGAAAATGAAGACGGCTAGCAGTATCGATAGGATGAGTATAAATTTGTTACTCATTGGATTACTCCTGGGCATCGCTTCTGGGGGTAGAGAAGAAAAAAACATAGATACAAAACTGTATTAAAACCAAAAAAAGAGATAACTTGAAGTCTCTTTTATGTTCACACACAGTATATTACACCCTACAGTATAGTATTACATTCCACATACTTAAAGAATCTTGCTTTACGATTGGTAAAAAGTAAATCACTTGATGAAAGATAGTTTGCCCATCATTGATGGGAGAAGAAAAGTTTGTTACACTGTGTAGATAGTGCTTGTATCTTCAGTGAAAGTGTGTTGCACTGTGTAGATAGTAGTACTATCTACATAGTGCAACACACTTTAATTGTATACATTGTGTATACGTACGTACGTAAGTACTGCACGCACTGTACGTATCGTAAACCGTTTGCTAGCTGTTACTTGATGACTGGTTGCTTTAAAATGACGGAAGAAGTGAAATGTTTCTGATGTGGAATATAAAGCAAATAATCACCTTAAGGTTTCAGGCGATGGCAAACTATCACCTCCTCGGCGATCTATTATGTGTACGCTATCTGTCCTCAGCTTCGCTTCAGAAAGATAGCTACATTAAACAGCCTTTTCACACACAAGTAAAATTCTTTAAAGCTGATTAGTTTAAAGCTCTTTAAACTAATCAGCTTTACAGACATTATTCACACACAGAAATTTCGGTGTGACCGTTAATCGTTTTGTGATTAACTACTGCTCTTAAAATGCGCAGTAGTGCCATTGCGCATTGAAGGTCATGTCATATCAAACAAAGTGCACGCTCTATCCAGTTTAAACACGTATAACCGTTCACACACGAAATGTCAAGCTCTCTAGATACGAACTTCGTATCTGCAGCCTGCTTTGAGGGGCCTATGAATCGCGACTTTGTATCTATCGTATAAACGATGTTCACACAGGGAAATTTTTCTTTAAAGCTGTTTAAAACTGTTGAGTTAAACAGCTTTAAACTAATCAGCTCTAGATACTATGAATTTTAGCTGTGTGTGAAAAGGCTGCAGATCGCCACGGAAGTGATAGTTTGTCCCATCACCTTCACCAACGGTAATTATTTGCTTACTATATACAACTCCTAACATGCAGAGCAAAACACATTTAGGTGATTGGTACACTTTAAGCTAAACAGCAATACTGACAGATACCAATTAGCCTTCCTTAACGAGCCTTAAAAGGGATCTCTGCCCCATAAATTCTGTAAACTACGAAGCTTGAAAGAGCCTGAAATCACATCAAAGCGTGAAAACTGGCATCCCTGAATACTCAGTACAAGACAGATTGTAGGAGCTACACAACACAATTTTTTAGGGGTTTTATTCCTACCTGTTGAAATTTCTGAGCCTTTGATTGCTGGTCCAGTCCCGTTGTAAACCATCGGCGTAATCTTCACTGTATACACAGGGCCGATCAAATTAGTGTCCAGTATGTAGGATGTAGTGTTTGTGATACCCAATTCCTTTTCCTCAGTCGATACAGCGTAGTACTTGATGCAGTCCCCACTGTGAAGAGACCATGGGTTTTCCCATTTCAACAGCCAGACACCCTGCTTGATTTCTTTGGTTGTCACGTTCTGAGGCCGAGACTGTGCTTGTTCTGCAAATAAATCAAGAAAGAGAAAGAAAAATAAGGAAAATAGTTCTAGACAAATATTTCTATGTGAGAGAAGCTCAACTTCACATCAAACTAGCTGCCTCTAATCTTTAAAGCCTCAGGAATACTGCAGATTTATTTTCTCTTTTCAGTTCTTCATGAAGTCCCACGAACTGAAATACATAAAAAAATCCCCCTTTTCTGACGAAGCCTATTACACCTCAGCTCCTAAAGACCTTAATATTACCTTTTCTATTACTCTCTGAACCATCCGAAAACGCCTACACACACCCATGCAGATGCGAAACCTATTAGGCCGTAGTCAGACGCGTAAACGCAACAAAACATGACAGTACGTAACAAAATACCTAACAAAACTTGAATACAAAAGAAAAGTGGCCAAAATCCCATGGTGCACTACGTTTCAGGGACACAGGGCTGCCATGGCAGCCGGGAACATGATGTAAACCTAGCATAAGATCACTCATTGATCAAAACCCTATACTGCCACATTGTTTGGGGCATTCGAAACATATACACTGTGACAAAAGTCGAGTATGGCGATCCAACTGTTTGTTTCATCAATCGAACAAAGTCAGTAGAAAGTTAAACCGTGTGTTTCTACAGGATTTAAATTTGCTAATTTCTAGACTTTTTCAGGTGTGCGCTTCAGTACAAACGCACCACAATCAGATTACAACACTAACGCTAACGGCTAACAGAAAAAGTATTTGTAGTACTTTAGCATTAGTGTATAGATCATGTGACATAATGTATCCCTATGCGCAGCACGCACTTTTGAGGCATCCAGCGTACCCACCAAAGTCCACTAAAGTCTGCTAGCTGCACTTCTCTAGAAACAGACTGGTTAAATTCCAGATAGCGTTAAATTTCCGGTTCTATTCCGGGTAGAAAATACTGATATTTTCCAGGTCTCCTGGATAAGACACGCAGAAGGAATATCACTTACTTGACTTCAAGACCTCAAACTGATACACCGAGCTTGACATCCCACCGACGGAGTTATTGGCGAAGACCTTGACCTCGTACGCATCCCATCGGGAAGTATCCTTTAGGGTCACTACGTTGGAGTCTGGAGGAGGGGATGGCAGGTTCAGGACCTCAGAAAGCCATTCTTCATCTGGATTGCTGGAGACGACTCGGTAACAGATCTCATATAATAGGAGTATGCCATGACGTCGGTCCTCTGGAGGAGGCTAGGGGCAAAGAAATTAAGGAAATGTCAGAGAAAACAGATGAATTATTCGTAAGTGGTGACCAGGGGGGTGTTTCACAAAGATCCTAAGTCGACCTTAACTCTAAGTTGAACTTAAACATTATGGAGGGCCATTTGTAGCCTTAAAATTAAATATTTCCAAAGCAAAAATTCAAGTATTTTAAACTTTTCATAAATTCCACTTGAAATCTCTTTAACTCATAGCCTGCCATAAGGATGCATGCATGCTGTCGCTATAGTGCTTTGTACATGCGAGAGAGCTATCGCTTGAGTGCCATGTGCATGCAATGCAGCATTCGTAATAGCGGTTACTGTTCATGCTCATTGGACTGTGCTGTGTGTTTTTCACTCGCCATTCATAGAACCATCACGTTAATCAGATTATCTCCAAAACAACCTGGCACGGGGGGATTTGGGGCTTGGCACAATGGGGATTAGCCCTGTGGCATGATAAGAGTTAATAATAGAAAATATGAATGATTTGAAACAACATTTATGCCTTTTAAACTATATTTTACAAAATACTTTCCACAATGCTAGCGGCTTTCCATAATAAGTCCAACTTACAGATAAGTTCAAATTAGGATCTTTGTGAAACACCTCCCAGGTTTTATAGAATTAAAGAATGTAGCACACTTTGTCAGTGGAGGGGGCTACACTTGGGGAACAACAGAAGAAAGGAACTGAATTTTCAATATAAAATACCGGTAGTAAATCTCATACAAACGTAATGCCATATCATTGGCATATTGGAAAGGGCTAGTAGCAAGGAATCACGGAAATGTAATATAAAGACACCTGAAGTTTCAGTATCATATTGGTCGGTGGTGATGAAATGGTAGAAGATCTCATTAAAAGTCATTGAAATATATTGTGCCACTGAACCAAGGGAAGAGATAGTGAAAGAGAAAGAGAGAGAGAGAGACAAAGAGAGACAAAGAGAGACAAAGAGAGAAAGGGAGAAAGAGAGAGAGAAGGAGAACATGAAATGAATGCAAACTGCAAGTATTTTAACATCATGCCTTCATGTACTAACAACTCCTTCATCATTTCATTGTTTAATCAAATTTATAATAAATAATTTCATGTTTTACTTCTAACTACATGTTTTAATCATCTGGATAAATAGAGTTGCAATGATTCTAACAGCTGCTGAAATCATTGCATTTGTATGCAAATTCTTTACAGAAATTTTGGCAGTTGGACAATCTCCATGAAGTAAGGCTAGGTCGATATGTATGTATGTACATGTACTTGACCCTCAAACTTTGGATTTAGGACCTTCCTGAAGAGAGATAACAAGACAGAAATGATAAGCCTTCTTGGAAAAAGTGCTTACAAGTATCAATTACTTAAAACTTTCAATTGGTTTTTCTTTCATTACTTAAAATCAGGCCTTCAAAAATTCACAGTATATGCAATTCCGTGAAATCAATAAAAAAGAAAAGTTTTCCATTGTTCCTATCTGAAACTGCTTTATCTGTTTGTTTTTCCAGCAAGAATTCATATTGTCAAAACAAATATGAAAATAGTGAGTAATTGGTTGTTGACCATATTTGGTGGCTAAATTAGCCGATAGTTCAAGCACCAAACAGTTACAAAATTTAAATTTGAAATGACAATTAAAAAGATAAGAAAATACAATTGTTGTTAAAAACCATAATAAACTGATTTTAATCTGTTATTCATAGAATACAGTTGAGGGTAGTGAGCAAGAACATGTACTAACTGACTTTGTTCTGAAACCTGTACATTTTCAGAAGTGGATATTCAAGTTCTGCACATGTTCATTTGGTGACCGACATTTTCTGTTGCGACAATTGCTCCAGGTTTTTTTTCATAACAGGAATAGGGTTGGGGTTCGGATTGCAATTGGATTTCAAGTTAGGTTTATGGTTAGGTTTATTTTAGTATTAGATAAAGCAGAGCTGCCAACCCCAACTGATCAAAAATCTTATTGTTCCCCCCGCCTCCCCCCCCCCCAAAAAAAAATAATAATAATAATAATAAAAAAATAAAAATAAAAATCCTATTTTTGATCGATCAGTACACCGCGAAAAAGTTTTTTTGTTTTGTTTTGTTGGGAGGGGGGGGGGTGCCAATTATGGACCAATGGTTGAATAACATGCATGATTTAGTCATGACTGGTGTGTTCGATGAACCAATGAACATCCCCAAATTGCTGATGTAAGATGCTTGTAGGATACTTTACAGAAGAGAATGGGCTATTTGCCATTGAAAATGGCACACACACACAAAATAAAATATTTTAAAAATAAATAAATGAAAAAATGGAAAATCGTACTGTCGTATTTACTTCTAACAATCGTAGGAAATACAATAAAATCGCACTGATTGGCAGCTCTGATAAAGTGATTGTTCCAGGATTGAAGTTAAGAATTTTGTTAGTCTATTGTCGCAGGAACGTAGCATTGTACAACCAATTAATTACATATATAGATACTTACCTGGATCGTGAAGGTGATATTTCTCAAGTCCGGCTTTTCACATCCTAGTCCTTCAGAACTTGTTTTCACAATAGTCGGACCACTTGAAGGGACTATGTTGAAGAAAGCAAAAGGAGTAGTTAAAGGGCATGTTTACCAAAGAAAAATAAAACAAAACAAAATATTACTAACATAAACAAAAAATCTTGATGAAATGGAACAGAATCAATCTTCACCAAAGAAAATGGATACTTCATATAGATTAATAAATTGGTACATTCACAAGCACAAAGTGCCCCAAGACAAATCAGAGGGGCCTAGCACATTTTCCAGATCACCTTGGGGCAATGGATTTAATCATGGCCCTGAAAGTAGTCCAAATTTGTAGTTTTGTATACAATTTAGGAGGAGGGGAAGGATTACAAAACTATTGATATTCTCTTACCATCTTCCTTTGTGGTGAAATTGTAAACTGTGCTTTTCCCGTCCTCATAATTTAGCGTGCACCATATCACTATGCTGTAGTTTGAGAAGGGCGTCAGCTTGTGCAGAAAGATGTGCAGTTTTCCATTATTTTCATTCAGCTCACCAAAGTAATTCTTCAAACAAACAGAAAGGAATAACATCAAAGATCAGACGGGTGCATGGTATACCAGTTGTATGCTTCTGCAGTAATTTGCCTCATGGATGGTCCATTTCCCAAACTGTTCAGAACTCAAGTTTCTCATTCATACTTGATTTACATACAAGTTACATGTACATCCCTTGACATAAATGTACACATGTAATTTTGGGCTCGAAAGTTGCCAAACACTTGGTAGAAATTATAGAAAGCAATACCGGTATATGTTTTCACACCTTCACTCGTTCATGTCAATTTTTCACCTCAGAAAGACAAATTACGGTAGGTCTCTGTTTTATATAGTATATACTGCACAGTATACAGTTGTAATCACTCTGAGACACTTATAAGTTGTACATTCATGTATGTAATTTGAAAGGGTTGACAAAAATGTGAGTAAAATGTTTTTCTTCTAGGGGTATGTAAACTTGTGGGCCCAACTGTATGCATATAGTTTACACGAACCCAACACCTTTCGTATATTCAGCAATGAAACTTTATTTGGGTCGGCATTGTTCTGGCTGTATTTTCAATGTACAGGGTAGGACACGTGACTTGCACAAAGCTCACAACAGCCTCCTACCTAAAACCCCATAGTCACTGTTCGAATTAGGAGTACACGTGTAAGTAAGGATTAGACCGTATAATATGCCTCTATATATTTAGCAGTAGCAAGTTAGATGCTAGGAAATATTTTTAATCTGGTGCATGTATTTGTAATAGAAGAACTCTTAAAGAACTTGGTGAATGATGATGTTCATGATTTTGAGTGACTGTAAAGGAATGAATGAAAAAGAAAAAAGATTATAAACTGGTAGAAGGGTCATTCCATGTCAAATCACCCAATGGTTTTAACCCGACCATTTTTTATTTTGATGAAACTTGGTGTACTTGTTGAGTGTGATCTCACAGCACCAAATCCAAAATTTTAGGTCAATCGGGTGAGGGGTTTGGGAGATATGGCCCACCAAATTTTGAGATTTTTTCAAAAATGGGGGTGGCGGCCCTATCTTTGAACCCTTGTATTTCGGGACCTAATGGGTCAATCTTCACAAAATTTGTATTGTTGGAAATGGTATTTAATAAGGATTCCAGATCTGCCGCCATTTTGAAAATTTGTACATGTTGGGGTACTTTGACCTCTTGACCTAAGATTTGACCTTGAAATTGACCTTGTGGATCACGTGACCTTGACAACATTTTTCATGAAATGTAATCTTTGACATGTTCACTAAAACATATAAAAGTTTCAGAGATATAATATTTTTTGTTTAGGAGCAATAAGGATTGAGAGTATCCATACTTACAGATATTCACAATAAACCCTATTATAATGTATACAATACATGCAATATGCATGTAGTACAACATACATCTTCCACATGCTTTTTTGTTCTAGGCATATCCATTCTAAATGTCAGCAGTACTTGAATAGAAATAAAATGACAAGTTCATATAGGCCTAAAGGGTTATGGCTTTGGGCCTCTGAGTCGGTTCTAGGATAATTACCCCCCTGGAAAATTAACCCCCAGGAAATGACCCCCCCCCCCCCGAGGAGAATTACCCCCCGAGGACTATCACACCCAGAGGACAATTACCCCCGGACAATTACCCCCCCCCCCCCCCCCCTATTCGTTAAATGGGAAGACCATCCTGATAATAAGTTGGTTTTAATCAAAGCAGATTTTCTTTTCGGGAGGTAATTATCCTTGAAGGGTAATTTTCCAGGGGGGGGGGGGGATAATTGTCCTCGGGGGGGGGGGGGGACAGATTGTCCTAGGAGGTATTTTTCTGGGGTTAATTGTCCTCTGGGTGTGATAGTCCTCGGGGGTAATTGTCCTCGGGGGGGGGGGGAACATTTCCTGGGGGTTAATTTTCCAGGGGGGTAATTTTCCTAGAACCGAGTCAGAGGCCTAAAGCCATACATCCTGTTAACCCTTTAGGCCCATATGAACTTGTCATTTTATTTCTATTCAAGTACTGCTGACAGTAAGAATGGATATGACTAGAACAAAAAAGCATGTGGAAGACATGTATGTTGTACTGTGCATATTGCATGTATTGTATACATTATAATAGGGTTTATTGTGAATATCTGTGAGTATGGATACTTTGAATCCTTATTGCTCCTAAACAAAAAATATTATATCTCTGAAACTTTTATATGTTTAAGTGAACATGTCAGAGATTACATTTCATGAAAAATGTTGTCAAGGTCACGTGATCCACAAGGTCAATTTCAAGGTCAAATCTTAGGTCAAGAGGTCAAAGTACCCCAACATGTACAAAATACAAAATGGCGGCAGATTTGGAATCCTTATTGAATACCCTTTCCAACAATACAAATTTTGTGAAGATTGACCCATTAGGTCCCGAGATACAAGGGTTCAAAGGTAGGCCCGCCACCCCCATTTTTGAAAAAAGCTCAAAATTTGGTTGGCCGTATCTCCCAAACCCCTCACCCAATTGACCTAAAATTTTGGATTTGGTGCTGTGAGATCACACTCAACAAGTACACTAAGTTTTATCAAAATCAAAAATGGTCGGGTGTAGATTTTCAGATTTTTTGGGTGATTTGACATGGAATGACCCAGAAGTATTTAGGATGTATATGTGATGGAATGTCTTATATTTGCAGTATTGCCCTCCTGATATGAGCCTCTAAATTCATAGAGTTGAAACACCGATTCCAAAGTCAAAACATTATTTTGCCATAAATGATTTCAAACATTCATACATGTGAGCATTATGGGAAAATTGTACTTATTTTCATGATGTAAAGAAAAGTCTACTTATTATTCTCACCCACTGCCAAAAGACACACTGACGTGTTTAAGAGCCATTTAAGAGCAAAAAGTCTACTTATTTTCACGATGGATAGAAAAGTCTACTTATTGTCCTGATCCACTGCCAGAAGATACATCGATGTGTCTCTAAACCCTATTTAGCCCGGGGGGGGGGGGGGGGGGCTTCAGAAGCCCCCCCCCCTCGACATTTTTCGCGATAATTTTTTAACGCAAGAAAATCTTGTACTGAAATTTTGTGACTTTTTTCTTTTGAGTCTTGCGCATCTTTTGAAAGAAATTTTTCGAAAATCGGACCTACCATTAAAAAGTCACGTGTCGTTTTGTCTTCGCATGTCAGCCCGAAAATCGCTCATTTTTGTGATTTGTGTACAAAACATATGGAAATCTCATTTTTCAAATAAAGAGATAAAATATTGGTTATTTGGTCTTGTTTATAGTTTAGGTGTTTATTTTTGGGGTCAAAATAGTTGAATTATAGTTGGAAATGAAATAAAACAACAAAAACAATAAAATACATGAGTTAAAAAAACAAGGAAATACATAAGAAATTATCAAAACAATAGATAACATAAGGAATAACCCTGGTTTTTCAATTTTTTGTGTTGTATTTTTATTCCAAATGGTCTAACAAATATATGTAGTCAGAAAGAATGCTTAAATATGAATAATGTCTGATTTATGGGCAAAAATGTGAATTTTATGACGTTATTTGCATAAATTACCATAAATATGCAAATGAGTGATTTTTTCAAAAAATTGAAATTACCATAGTATTCTATACACTTCACTTGACATGTATGCAAATTTTCGCGGCGATCGGGCATTTCACGGCCGAGATCATAGGGGGGGGGGGCCTTAGAAGCCCCCCCCCGGGCTATGCAGTTTCAAAATAGCCCGGGCTAAATAGAGTACCGAAGCTGTGACGTCATAAAAATCTATTTTTAGAATTTCTCAATTTTTTCTTCATATTCCGAAAGAACATCAAAAATAATGTCCAAATGTCGAAAAACCAATTGAATATGTTAAATATCGGCTGAGATATGACCATCTGAATAAATATACTCCCCATAGGAACTCAGTGTTATATGCTCTGGCTCCTAACGGTTAGGAGCCAGAGCATATAACACTGAGCTCCCATAGGACATTTATTCATTCAGATGGTCATATCTCAGCCAATACTTAACATATTCAATTGGTTTTCGACATTTGGACATTATTTTTGGTGTTCTTTCGGAATATGAAGAAAAAATTGAGAAATTATAAAAATAGATTTTTGATGACGTCACACTTCTCCACTCTATAGGGTTAAATGGGCATTCTCATTTTGTGAAGGTATATTAAATGTATGGTAACCATGCAGAATCAAGACCAAGGCCGTGTCTTATAATGAGTCATGATTTATCCTAAATCAATCGCAAGTCATCCAATCAATCGCAAGTTTGCAGTCTCCTATCTCGTATGTCCATATAGTTGCAATTGATATCAAAGTTTACACAAACTGGTCCAATGTTATTGAAATTACCTATTCCATTGGCTTGTTATTTTAAATCTGCATTTCTTACACCCATACCAACGCAACACGTGGTTTACACAGCAAGTTCTTTCACATGAAACCAAAAACCACCATTTTTTCCCCCATTACCAAAGCTTAACTTTCACATATGTAAATGCGCCTGCTACATCATTAGACTCGTCTAGTGTGAATGTTTGGATGAATCTTAATCGCTTTCTTATGTTCATGTGGAACGAATAAACTTCAAACTTCATAATTCCCACTTCAATATCAAAATCAGGAAAAAAAGTTTGGGTACATGGCAATGTCAAGTTTTCGCACAACATTACAAAAGGTTTGTACTTAGCTTTGCAATGAAACCTGCACATAAATAAGCTGCATGTTTTTACAAGGCACTGACAGCATCATAACCAACTTCCAAACAACACAGAGCAACATGCATGTACTGCATGCCAGGCAGTAGCTAGTCTGCATGCACAAACCTTTTTAAGTCAAGGGCATAATCCTTCACAAAGTGTCTGAAATACAAGACTATGCTGACTCACTGCATGGTCTAGTCACTATAAGTAATACGCTAAGGCTCCGCGGGGGGCGCGACGTCTCCGCCAGCCTTTGTAGTCTATTGTTTTTTAATGCGATCGCCGACCCAAGTTGGTGCAGCTATCTCCTCCTGAACCCTCCCCTCGGGGTACCCGTGCCCGGTGCCGTCGTCCGCGGGAGAGTCTACTCTAGCGAATTGGCTATACTCCGCCCGAGGTCCTCCTCCGTGTCGACGTCCAGGGTGAAAACAGACGCGACATGCATAATGCATGATATGCGTGACGACAGAGATACCTCATGGATATTCAACATAACATCCGTAGACACACGACCGATGACCATCCACTCACATTAAGTTGCGTATTAAATGCACGCTGAATGGGTACGACTTACCCCGTGTTAGGTATCTTTCTATAGGATGTGCTTTGCATGTAGTAGCTGCACAAGAGATGAACGGGGCTTCCCGTCGACGTCCAAACTTAGAGACCTATTTCCATCATGATTGCCGCGATTTTTATATAGTTTTCGTGAATGGAGGTATGAAATCAAAGCTTATTTTGTGATTATTACGGCCATGTATACTCAAGTTTGATTATCATTTTCTAAAGGAAAGTTTTCACAAGAAAACCAATGGACTGACAGTTCAGTCACAAGCTGCTTTCATTCAACACACAGTGCAGCTGCGTGCTCGGGAAGCTCCAACACCGGCACCGGGCACCGCAGGCGTCCGACGCCTGCGGCGCCGGTGTTCGAGCTTGCTGGAGTTAAGCTGAAGTGTGTGTGAGTTCAGCTGAGCTCGAGTCGAAGAGATTTGACACTTTGAAATTGTTATCTGTTGGTTTGCATCATTATTGCCGCGATTTCAATATAGTTTCGTGAATAGATTTACGAAACCTGAGCTTAGAATTAGTAAAAGTATTACTAATGTCTACGTTTTTAAACGACTGTCTGATTTTCTTATGAAAATTTTACTTTGAAAAATGATTATCGAAATTCATGGTCAGAAATAATCACAATCTAGGAACTATTATTATGTTACAATTCTTGCATCAAATCAATGCATGAAAACTTACCGTAAATCTCCGTGTATAAGGCGCACTTTTTTGGCGCCGAAAAAATTTGAAAATCGGGGGTGCGTCTTATACACAGATACAGAAAAAAAAAGATTTTTTTTTTTTTTTTTTTTTTTTTTTTTTTTTTTTTTTTTTTCCTTTCCCGATTTTGATTTATGGCGCTATGCCTGGCAATGTCTCCCAGCTCAGTAATCAGTGTGTTGACTCACCACTCGGAAACTACAACAACACTCAAATTTTTATATCATCTTGGTTTGAAAGTAATCTTTCTAATAGATCTCAAAATGTAGTTTTTAATAATTCCTCAATTTTGTTTTCTATAACAAATGGTGTACCACAAGGTTCTATCCTAGGTACTCTATTGTCAGAAATTTAGAGGATTCTATTCATATCATGCATGACTATTGATGTTTGGCATAGAACACAGTGCTTCTGCTAGCTGATGTGATGAGGCTGGTGTGGGACACTTGGTATCATGAAGCCTTAAGAGTCTGGACCTGTTTTTAATTTACATTAATGATCTTACACACATTCTTCTACAACGACATTGTTACTATTATTTGGTGGGTTTTCGGCAACAAAACAATAACAACAACAAAAAACGATTTTTTTTTTTTTTTTTTTTTTTTTTTTTTTTTTTTTGCCCCCAAATAGGGGTGCGCCTTATACACAGGTGCGCCTTATACACGGAGATTTACGGTAGTTATTGAACTAGAGAATTTTTTTTTTTTTTTTAAATAGGCAATTATGAAGTAGGATGTAGGAAGCCTCAAACCTTAGCCTACTAAACAAATCTCAACAAAGTGTAGGCCTATCCTTTTATGAATTAATGAAAAAGTAGCCCCAGAAAAAAGAACCCCCAAAAGTTGAAAAAGTAGCCCCCGAAAATTTTCCGAAAATTTGAAATGGAGCCCCAGAAATGAAAAACTTAATTTTTTGCCTGCGCCCCCCTCTAGAATTCTGCGGATTTCCGCGGGTCCTGAGTTGAGTGTATATATAATATAGGCGTGGGGTCTATGGGTTTTAAGGGGCCATAAACCCCCAAAAGCTCAGGGGGTTACGTTCTTCAAAGTGGGGGGGGGGGAGAGATCAGATCGCAGCAAGTTCAGTGTATATATAATATAGGCGTGGGGTCCACGGGTTTCAAGGGGCCATAAACCCCCGAAAGCTTGGGGGTTTTAGGCGTTTAATTAGGGTCAGATGAGCATTTTTTTTAATACTTTATTTGTGGCAACTGCGGGTCACTAATTGGCGTGGGTCAATACGTAGAGTTGCGTAGTGTTGCGTACCACCTACGCTGGCCTACGTTACTATATGCTGAGGGACGGAAAGGGGTACGCAAGATGAACAAAAACAATTCAACATGTTTAATTTTTTTCGCGTACTTTAGGCATAGAAACTTGACGCAGAAAGTACGTCTTTTTACGCAACACTACGCTACATGCCTACGCAACAGTACGCTACCTTACGCCAGATTGACAAAGCAGTAAAAGCTTTCAACACAGTAAGCAACCATAAGCAAACCCGTACGCCAGCCTACGCATAACCTACGCAGGGACTTTTTTCCCATTAATACGCAGCCTAATTTCTGCGTAGTCGGTACGCCACTCTACAGAACTCTACGCAGTTCCAGTGGCTTAAAGAATAACTACCGGTACAGTTGGATTGTTTTTTTAATTTAATATAAGGCCAAATTAAAAAAAAAACATGCTTAAAGCGTCCTGTTTTTTAGAAAAATGGGAGGAGGCCCTTTTTTTTTTTTTTTTTCTTTCAAAAAGGCCGCTCCGTACATTTTCCCTGACATTCAGGCTATTTTTCAAGATGGCGGCCGAGATTTTTTTTTTTTTTTTTTTAAGTCAGAAATACATTTTAGCAGTGCTTTTCATGTTTTTTTTCTTTCAAAAAAAAAAAAATAGGAGGCGGCCCCCAAAAAGGAAGCGGGCGGGGACGCTAAACATGTATATTTTGTAATGGCCTGAATGGCAAATAAAGTTCTTGGTGGTTTTAACTTAGACAGTCTTTATATATCTATTTACACCCTCCGCCCCCCTCTAGAATCCCGCGGATTTCCGCGGGTCCTAAACAAGTATATTTTTTTAATGGCTTGAATGGCAAATAAAGTTCTTGGTGGTTTTAATTTAGACAGTCTCTATATATCTATTTACACCCCCCGCCCCCCTCTAGAATCCCGCGGATTTCCGCGGGTCCAGCTAGTGCCCCCTATAATAGTATAGAGCAGTATAGTATAAACAGGGATATGTGAGTTTAAACCCCTGGTATAAAAGCAGCTCTAAAGAAAGTCTCGTTCATACATGACACAATAAGGTCCTTTAGTAAACCACAGCAAAATAAATCAACAGTTATATTACACTCTGCATAATCCTTCTGTTTTCGTTTCCAAACTAGGCAAACATGTCTTATTTATACTTACATGCATTTACAAGACCAATTCCGCGTAAGTCAAACAACAAGAGATTCGTCTGTATTTCTATGGGTTAATAAAGCGAAAGTGGGGGCGCGGAAAAGGTATCTGCATTTGACTGCATACTCCCTTTATCTGTTTGTATTAAGATACAGAAGTGTGAGGCACAAAACACATATAATGTAATGTCGTTTTGTTTTGGGGCAATTTTTGATTTTTTTTTTCTTTTCCTTTGAGAGGTGGTTTACTGTACCATATGTGCAAGGCTCAGATCAAGGGTACACTTAGATTTAACACTGTGAAATTGTTCAATTATCCAAAACCATGAGACCCAGAAACAAATTAGCATTTTTATATTACAAAGTATCATTCGGGGAAGCTCAAAACAAGGTTTCAGCTTCATTGAGTTCAAATTAAAGATTTTAGAGCAATTTTATGACGAAAAAAGGCCTATTTTCAGCACTTTTAATGTTACATTCAAAACATGCTCTAATTGGTTACCAGATTTTTACTAATGGGATGCAAAACTTATGATTTTTTTTCATCTTGATGTAGAATCTATGTAATAATTAACATTTCTGTTGAGTTAATTCCTAGTATTTTACTTTCTTATTCTATTTACATGTGATACAATTTTTGTGATATGTACATAACTTTGGTGTCCTGCAAATTTCAAACCTTACTAACTGAAGAATGGTGTATAAATAATTGATTTATTTACAAGCTTGCAATGTTATAATGTTTAGTTTCACTTTATCTTTGATTTCCAATCAGATCATCTCATTCTGGGTCATGGTTTTAAAAATATTTAGATGTCTGTACATGTAAATGGAAAATGTTTGGTGTCCTGCAGTTATGTACATACCAGTGCACCAGAATCTATACAAAAACATATTGTATACTTTCAAAATGACAATGTAATGGTGTATATAGGTGAATGAAGAGCACTGATAACATTGGATTCCGCATTTTAACTTGTATGTGTTATTTAATCAACAATGAATGTGGACACCGAGTTATGTACGTGACAGTTATGTACGTATTCCATGTTTTGTTTTTCCAATAAGACCACCTATATTTAGTTATTTGTCATGGTAAGGGAGTAAAAAATGTATAAGACATACACACATCTGATTTGGTGAGAAGAATATTACAAAATATTGCAGTTTGAACTTTTTCATGTCATGTACATAACTAAGACACCATTATGAAAAGACACCGAGTTATGTACGTTACTACCAATCAAAAATTTGAAATAATTATCATAAATAAATTTATTTATTCCATACAGCATGAATTGCACCCTTCTGCATTTTCATGTAAACAAACATTTATTGAATTTAAGGAACAAGAAGTTATTATTTGAATGTAAAACTACTTACTTTTGGTGTCCACAGTTATGTACGATTAAGTACAGAAATCTTACATTTCAGTCCTGTAATAGTAGTTTACAAACTATTTACACATTGCAAATTATGTTTCATTCAGGAAACACATCATTCCTTCAATTGAAGTCGTTATCAGACTAATGCAAAACCTTATCTGACAATGAGGCAAAGAGAAAGCATGTAGAGAATAAGATGTACTGTACATAACTTGGTGTCCACATTTGTTTTGGCCATATTCTAATAACTAAATTGAAAAAAGTTGATATGGCAATGGTTTTAAGTTTTGTTTACAGTATGTTTTAACATCTAATTTCCTTTGTCAGAAAAAGTAAAATTATAAGGGAAATATCAGCATGAAGTGGACACCGAGTTATGAACGTAACATTTTTGATGATGTGATATTTAGCTACTGATTGCCACTTAACGGCAATTTGTTGAGGTCTGATTTTTTAGCTATATGTTGCATAATGTTTGCAGATTACAAAAATAATGTTGCCACAGTCTATAATTGACTTTTAAAATTCACCCATTCCATAGCTACTTCAGAGACATAGTTACGTCACAGGAAGTTGCTTGTGATTGGTCAGACATTTCATGAAGCTCCAAAATGGTTCCCTCTCATAGAGAATGCTCATGGGAGGGATCTATTTGAAGCAACATGACTTAATAACCTCTGACCCATCTCGTGTATGCATACATCCATGCGTTACAACTATCCCTCTCAATACGCTATGGCCCATTCCAAGAATATATATGTTTGAAAATCAACTTGCTGCATCTTTTTAAACATTTTTGCAGTTCACACATGTAGCCAGGGTTTTTGCATTTACACCTGTAAAAAATAATTGATTTGATACTCACTCTGTTCAATGGCTGTGAATTTTTTTCAATCTAAAGTAAAGTAATTAGCAGACATTTTGAGAAATATATATTCATCGCAAATGGCAATGAATTGACCTTGTTTTTTCGTGAACTTTGGTCACACAAAAGAAGAAAATATATGTCTTTAAGAAGATGTCTACGGTACACTGAATAATAGTAGTAGTAGTAGTAGTAATAGTAGCCTAGTATAATAATAATAACAAGTCAATGCAAAATGAGCATCCCCTTGCTGGGTGCAAATGGCCTACATTTGTATATACAATTTTTGTATATTTAATGAGCTGTGACCTTTGAGTCTGACCTTTAACGCACATACTCAACAAAATTACTATGTTGCATATTTAATGAGCTATGACCTTTGACCTACATACTCTAAAATCGAACTTGGGCTGTATTTTGATACCATGTACCTTCTTATCAAATTTCATTAAAATCTGTCAAACATTACTAAAGTTATCAAACTAAAACCAGATTTGTACGGACGGACGGTACAGACGGACGGACAGAAGGACGGCAGAGTTACTATATATCCCCTCCAACTTCGTCAGCGAATGATTAATAATAAAAGCATACAAAATTGGAAGGTTAGTTCATTATACAACGGAAAAAGAAGAAATTAGTAATAGCACAATACAAATTAATGTTCCAAATGAAATGCTTTACAAATGACTTCTGCATGCAGTTATTCCAAAATTTCTAGTTTTAAATTGTTGACAAAGGGTTATCAGGCAGCCAATTAAGACTAGAATTGGTTCATCGTGACAACGTTTTGCACAATGCAATCTTTCTACTAATAGGTGCCTAATATTACGCATGCTAGTATTACAGAAGTAACTCACATATAAACTCAAGACCAAGTTACCATTTTCTCTAGAGCAACAAGGAATTTTCATAATTTTAAAATGTTAAAATGTTAAAATCCACACTTCCTTATCAGTGTCTTTACTTTCCTAAACACTTTCTTTTATCAATCTGCTTCTCTGATTCTACTGAAAGCAAGTTATTCTGGGATTAAGCGGCCTTTAATACCTTTAATATATACGGCAATGCAGTGTGTGAAGCTGTTTGGGCTACTCATGGCAATCAATGAGGTTACTAGAAAATTAATGCCTTAGTACTGATCATTCATCAAGAGCTGTCTCTCAAATTAAGTTTCACTTCCAATTGAAAAGGAGATAAATTGATATCATGTGGGAACCTTAAGAGGCTCCATACAAATGCATTAAATATTGAAAGTCCATCTAAACAAGGGAAATGCCCCTTTGCTTCCCCACTAGAAATGAAAGACAATAGCATCTACTATTTAACAAAAAAGTAGCAAGACCCTTGAGGGATATCACATTTTATGTGCGATACAATTAATACAAGAACCAGGGAGGTGCTAAGTCACATTTCTCAACTATGAGCTACATGTTAAAATGCTCTCCTGGCTCTCAACAGACTTAAAGTGCATTCAAAAATACAAATTTTAAATGCAGAGGCTTTACTTGAAAAAATATAAAATAAAATACCTTGATTTCATGGTTGGCTTTTGATCCATAAGCATCGGTCAGATTATACTTGCACTCAACCCCATCTTTTGATACTCTCTGGCCCATATAGATGGGGGATTTCTGCCCCTCCCATGATTCACCTCGACATTTCCGCTCCCGATAATCGTAATACAGCGGAGTTTGAGCCCCTTGAATGACGATGGTGATGTTCGTGGAGTCGATGAGAATGTCTGGAGAGAGGATGTTCGGTGCCCCCACTGTGTCACCAAAGGATCACAAAGTGTTAATTGTCAATAGAACAAATTGCGTGCTTTGGCAGTGCTTTCTTGCAGATTACATTAAACCATGAACATTTGTATAAAAGAAGATAATAATAATGATAAATTTGTAAAATAATAATAAAGCTAAAATGCTAATAATAATGACAGCACTTTTTTCAGGAACACATACATGTAACATAACATGGTACCGTGAAAGTTATAACAGAAAACAAGAATCTCATATTTATTACTGCTCTCACACTTTTTCCTTTCACAAAGGCAAAGATTGTTACATTTCAAACTCCCTAAATTTTCTTCTCCTTACAAGTCTCTTACCTCTGAAATCGCTATTGAAGATCCACTTGTCACTCTCTCTTCCATCCACTTCGAGTGTTACAGCTAAGAGAGAGGTCAATGGACATGGTTTGTCTTCCAGCAGTTTTCCTCCCAGGAAACAACTTGTAGCATTGGTGTAACAAAGGTTTCTACCACGAGATGAATGAGACACAATACCAGAGATAATACATGTACTAGCAGAATGGTCCACAAAAAAAAATGCAAACCTTTCAAATGACAACTTGGAAGGAGTTATGAAATCTGAGCCTTATTTTGAAGCATTTTCAAACAAATTATATGACTAATATTTCAAAAATAATCATAATGTCACTTTTTTGTATATTTTCTTTCTAAAATTATCATGGTGATTTTTTTTTAACCTGTTGGTGTTACATTAAATACCCATCATGGACTACCTGGCATTTACAACATATAGGCGTTGATAATAATTTTAAAGATAACAAACATCTATCTTAGCATGTAAAAATAGGAAAAAGTGTCTTTACTTTTCTGCAAGCTTACAAGTAGCATGGGAATCAAGTGCTACATTGCATTCATAGAGGTAGGCTCACACTGGTGTCCATTTAAATACAAGGGCAAATAATGAAGAGTGATATTACCATGGTCAAACTCAAGGTTTTCATCCAAATAAAATTACAATTTTAAACAACACAACTCCATCATCAATTAAACATTTGCAACTTAAAGGGATTGGATATCTTTGTCTCAGATTCTAAACAAAATCCTGGATTTAGTTCATGCTGCAATCATAATTATAAACCCATCATAATCCCATGATGTTTACAAGCAGATCGCCCGTCTGATTATTAAGATATTTATGATTCGAATTCAAAATTTCAAAAACGGTTTCCCCCAACGGGTTTTATAACACTACAGTCTATTGGGGAAAATGAGTATGGTAAAACCGGTCACTCAAAGATTTCTATTTTTTTGAGGCACTTCATGATGATTTTGAAGCTCAATTTTTTTACGGCTTCAAAAAAATTCAATATCACTGATGCTAATAACAAAGCATCTCAGATTTGGCATTGTTAAACAATGCCTTTAACATGATTGGAAGGAGAAAAAAAAAATCATCTGTGAATAGATTATATATATACATGCATGTACTCACTTGTTACCAATCTCCGATGTAAGGTTGTACATGCCAGTATAGTTTTCTACGGGGTCCCATGATGCTTCAAAGTTGAGATCCCCAAGATCAGTTACTCTTGGTGGATTGAGTGAATACACATAATCTGCAGAGGTGATCATGAGAAAGAGAAAGAGAAAGAAAGAGATGGAGAAAGAGAAAGAGAAAGAGAAAGAGAAAGAAAGAGGCGGAGAAAGAGAAAGAGATGGAGAAAGAGAAAAAGAAAGATAACGAGAAAGAGACAAAGAAAGAGACAAAGAAAGAGAGGTGAAAGAGAAAGAGAAAGAGAAAGAGAAAGAGAAAGAGAAAGAGAAAGAGAAAGAGAAAGAAAGATGGAGAAAGAAAGATATAGAGAGAAAGCAAAAGAGGGAGAGAAAGAGAGAGAGAGTAAGAGAGAGAAAGAGAGAGGGAGAGAGAGAGAGAGAGAGAGAGTGAGAGGGGAGGATAACCGGGAAAACAAATTTAGAGCATAGCTGATTAAATTTTAAATGAAATTTAAAATTCATTCCAATTTTTTGATCAAAAGAGTTGTGCAGTACATTTAATAGTGCAATTAGAAGGCGTTCTTTAAAAAAAAGTTTGGATAAACAATGGTCCTCCCAACACCAAATTCTTTCAAAAAATATGTGCGTCCACCCACCATGCATGTAGATTTTAACAGGATCACCTCTCACTTCCTACACTAATGCCGAAGCTGATGCTGTTTTGTAATCGATAATAATCATTCCTTTGAATGTTTCCAAGCATTGAATTTTGATAAAATTGTCCAATCAAAGTTTCACTTTTGCAATAATGAAAATAACTTTAGTTTTTTAAAATGTTCACACAGCTACATCATACTTTAAGGCTAGGTGATATCAATGTCCTATTTCATATACACCCTAGCCCTTGGCTTAGCCTTAAGCAAGGTTACCTCTATCCAAGAATCGGATTTAAAGTTTGCTTTTTTAAATCAAAATTTACACATTTAGTCTTTTTTTTAAAATGATTACAAATAAATGTTGAAAGATTTTTTTTTTGTGCCAAAAAAAAAATTGAATTGAAAAAAAAAGAAATATTGCTTCAATCTGGCTGAAACTTAGCAAGTTAACACTTTGAATTTGGCTTTGCTTAGTTTTACTATACCAGTAGAAGAATAATAAGAAGAAGGTGTTACTGTTAGGGCCATAGATCTAGGTCTAAATGTATGTGTTGCCTTGACAAAAGATGAGTTAGACCTAGTTTGAGTTTGACAATCAAAAAAACAAAATATGATTATGAATGTGAAATTAAATTAAAGTTAAAAATAAAACACCAAAAACACTAATAAAGACAAGTAAATAGTCTAGATCTAAAAAGTCTACTTACCATTATATAAAATGACAATCAACACAATCGAAAAACTTCCAAATGCCACCATCTTCAATACAGAGAGATGAAACGTCAAAGAAACAAAATTCAAGTCTCCAAAGTCACCAACCACAAGTGCCAAAGCCAAGCGCAAGCCCAAGGCAAAGCCAAAGGCAAAGATGAGCACTTTAACTTACACTAAAGTTAGTATACGGGACTGAATTAGCTGAACAGTAAATTCTGCCATTATAGCAAGCAGCATACTTTGGCATGATTCCTGCTGAGAGAATGGAAGTAACATTGGTCGAATCAATTCAGTTGAAATATAAATCAGGGATACAAGTTGATAACAAATTAAAGTCAGTGGTCAGTACCGATAGTGCATGCAGTGTACGCACGGCGCGCGAGCGCGAGCTGTAAACATACAGCCTGGCGGATCCAGGGGTGGGGGGCAGGGGGCACGGGCTGGTCTAAAAAGAAGTAAAAAACACCTTTTTTGGAGAGGAAAAAAAAGGGAGACGGGCCCCCACACCTGGCAAAAAAAAAATGCTCACTACCCCCCCCCCCCCCCCTCCCCGCTTATTCGCCGGCTGATTCGCCGCAAAATTTCTCACGAATTGGGGAGGGGGGAGAAAAAAAATAGTGCTCTTTACCCCCCCCCCCCCCCCTGTTTATTCGCCGGCTGACTTGCCGCAAAATATTTTCTAACGAATTGGGCCCCTTCCCCCACCCTTGGGCCCTCCCTCGCCGCCGGCTGGATCCGCCCCTGATACACACGTACCCATACACAAATTATACCAAGCTGTGAGAAAGTATAATTTATTATTCAGGTCAAAACGTTAAAGCCGCCCTCTAAAGTAATTGGAGCCCCGAATTCACCAACAATTTGATAGCAAAATTTCATTTGAATTTATAAATAAAAAAAAAATAAAAAAATAACTTATTATTGAAAATCACGGAAACAATGTCCATGTATACCCTCATTAAAAAAAACTTGGTCGGTGTTTATTATAGTCTATAGGGCGCATTTTCCTGAAAAAATGTGCCTATAACATCTTTGTCGACCATCCGCACTATTTAAACATGTGCAGTATAGGCTTACATCGAAACTAAAACGGTTCGGGCGAGCGCGACAAGTGATCGCGGCATGCGCATCATCATGCAACCACTTAATTACCCCGTCAAAGAAATATAGATTTCATGTCTTTAAGTTATCAAACAGCTATTACATTCGAACAGTTACAATTTCACTGATTTGAGGGCTACATAATTTTTTATAATGACACAAAAATTGCGTTTGCGAAGTAAATCTTTGTAACTAAGAATCTTTTTAGCTACAGCTATAGACTATTTGAATTTCTAAATTCATTTAAACAATCTGTGGCTTACAAAAATATCAAATATGAAACTTTAACATGTATTATATGTCAAGACCCGCGATAACGACCCAACGCGATAAGATTTACGTACTAGTTCGATCCACATCATGCTGAATGGGACATCGTATATAGTTAGCATAATTTATTATTGAATGATTGGATTGTTTGAACCGAGTTAATTCTTTCATGTCTGATGTTCGATGCCGCCAAAACAGACGAGAGGCAATTATATATATATTCAAGAATGAAAACCTATTGATCTACACTATAAAAATCAAAACATGATAGTTTTATATAAATGTATATATACTAACAAAACAAAAAATCTTGATTTCACGAACCGGCGATGCCTCGATCGACCCGCCGCCTCTCTCTCTCTTTCTCTCTCTCTCTCTCTCTCTCTCTCTCTCTCTCTCTCTCTCTCTCTCTCTCTCTCTCTCTCTCTCTCTCAGGCTATATCTATCAAATAAAAGCTGTCTAGACTAAACTTTTCACCTTCCCTTCAGTGTTATTTTGAGCAGCAGGCTGTTTGTTTACTCTGTTTGTAGTCACTTGCTTGTACAATATTATGTTCATATATTCTTTTAAAAGGTGTTCCAAATATATACGTCTCGGTAGCAATTTCATAACTCAATAAAACGTTTTAGTAATAATGTATAACCAAATTGTGAAGTGCCTCGATACAATTGATTTCATTCACCTATTAAGAATAAATGTAACAGAATTCAAATTGCATATACATTAGTTGTTGCTAGGTAGGGCAAACATTATGGCTTGCTCTACCTAATAAACGTAATGGAATTCGCATTTTCACTCTTGATATAATACTTATTTGTAACAGGTGAATGAAATCATTCGTATCGATAAACAAATTTAGTTACATTACGAAAATGACCTATTAAAGAAAAAGAAACAGAAGAAGAAAAAGAAGAAGAAAAAGAAGAAGAAAAAGTAGAAGAAAAAGAAGAAGAAGAAGAAGAAGAAGAAGAAGAAGAAGAAGAAGAAGAAGAAGAAGAAATTGAAGAAGAAAAAAAAGGAGAAAAAGAAGAAGAAAAAGAAGAAGAAGAAAAAGAAAAACAAGAAGAAAAAGAAATAGATAAACAAGAAGAAAAAGAAGCAGAAAAAAAAGAAGAACAAGAAGAAGAAAAAGAAAAAGAAAAAGAAGCAGAAAAAGAAGCAGAAGTAGAAGCAGAAAAAGAAAGAGAAGAAGAAGAAGAAGAAGAAGAAGAAGAAGAAATTGAAGAAGAAGAAAAAGAAGGAGAAAAAGAAGAAGAAAAAGAAAAAGAAAAAGAAGAAGAAAAGGAAAAACAAGAAGAAAAAGAAATAGAAAAACAAGAAGAAAAAGAAGCAGAAAAAGAAGCAGAAAAAAAGAAGAACAAGAAGATGATTAAAGGAATAAGATGAAGAAAAAGAATGACGAATCTGATTAAGAGGCAGAAGATCGAAGAACAACAAAAAAGCAGAAGCATCGAAGCAAAAGTAGAAGGGGAAAATAGAAAAAGAAGAAGGAAAAAAAGAATTCAAAGATGAATCAGAAGAAGGAGAAGAAGAAGAAGGAAGAAGAAGTAGGAGAAGAAGAAGGAAGAAGTAGTAGAAGAAGAAAAAGAAGTTAAGAGAAAGAAGGAGGAGGAAAAAAAGAAAAGGAAGATGAAGATGAAAGGAATAAGAAGAAAAAGAAGAAAAAGGAAAAGAAACTGAATAAGACTAAGAGGAAGCTAAAGGATCAAAGAACAAAAAAAAACAACAGAAGCATCGAAGCAGAAATAGAAGGGGAAAATAGAAAAAGGAGAAGAAGAAAAAGAAGTCAAAGATGTATCAGAGGAAGGAGTAGAAGAAGGAAGAGATGAAAATTACACCCCATTATGATTGTTTACTAATGTTCTGCATATTCATACATCACGAAATCCCAATTGTATTGCCAGCAAGATCATTGATCATTAAAAAAAAAAGATTATTAAAAAAAAAAAATTATTGATTTGCTTTCCTGGCAATGAAAGACTTATTTACGTCAAGAAAAGTGAAATTAGAGCTTAGAATGAGACTGATAAATTGCTATGTCTGTCTGTTATATGGAGCAGAGACAATGAAATATTGCACGTGGCATAGCTTATACAAAATATCGCTATAGGAATAGTTCAAGAAAAAAAGAAAGGCGAAATAGTTTGTTCATATTAAAAGACATCAGAGCCTCTTGAAATATTATCAGAAAGAAAATTGGAAGGCCGGTGCTACACCGAGAGGGAAACCAAGAACCAACTGGGAGGCATTTGCTGTCTTCTTCTTCGGGCACAAATTACAGTACCAGCAACATGATACAGGGTGTATGCCAAGCATGTCTTTCATTTCTACGATTGTCTCTTCAAAATGCAAATTGTGTGATGGAAGAGTGGTATACATTATATTGCCTTATCAAATATCTTTTTGTAAGAATATCATTCTTGTCACTGATGTATTCAGTGACAACACCTCTACAAACAACAACAAACAATAACAAACAGACAAATCTCTGAATCTTCAAGAAAAATACATGTAACATATCTAAGAATTGACACACAATATAAATGTCCTTTGAATGTCATTTCCCATTCCCACTCAGTTCATTCACATCAGCAACAACCCAGTACAAACCACTTGACTAAAAAGTTAGATATGATTTAGAGTAAGAATATATAATCACTGGGATTCTCAATAAGGGTCTGTCACATCATCTGACCTGTTCTGAGCCAGAAGGGCATTAATTTGGTGAATATGAGTTAATGCCCTTCTGGCTCCCGCCACATTTTAAGAAAACTGACACATTTCCTATTAAGGACAACACTTTAAATGCAGTATTTCAAGTAGTGAATACCATTTAATATCTCCATTTACATCATATATTACAATATACAAACATTATAATGTGTACATACATTCATTTATATATTATCAACTGACTTACACACATCTAGGGCAGGAATCTCATTTTAAAGCTTTTCTTTCAACTATCAAAAACAACACAAATGATTAAAGCATGGAATATTGTGTTTTGAAAATGAATAAAATCAAATACGTGACTGGACACATTTAAACTAAAATGGTGGAAACGCATGTACAGTAAATACCTTTTTATGAATATAACACTTCACAAAACATCTCCCATGAAAATCTGAATTACCAGTAAAGATGAATTTATATTATATAAATAACAGCACTATAATCAATATTCAAGGTTAATTTCATTAAATTATAAATTTACCATGCAACCTCTTTTACAATAAAACGAAAAGATCAAAGAATCCACTTCTCAGTTAACAGCTTTTATTGGATTAAAAGAAATGTAAGACATTGGAATATCAAGACAGGAGAGACTAAAATCTTATTAGCTATTTAATTTGCTATGAGCAAATTCATTTCATCATCTTTTTCTCTGTTTGTTTGATGATCAAAGATACTCACCTAAGCAGTACTCCACTACAAACAGCATTTTATAATGAGATCATCAGAACTAATTATCAACCTTCATTTGTTATACTTAACGTCTAAGTAAATAATTATCAATAATGACAACTAAGAAACAGTTATAAATAATTAATCATTTTCCTCAAACAAATTTCCAGTAATAGAGAATGGGGTGAACTTGCAGATACAGTGAAACCTGTTTATAAAGACCACTCAAGGACAAGGTAGACAAGAAATGTGGTCTTTATAGGTAGGAGGCTTTTATGAACAGGTTCCTGTAGTACATATTTCAATGAGAAACCATCTTATATGGAAACCAAAATGTGTTTTTTTTATAGAGAGGTGGTTTTTCTATACAGGTGATCACTGAAGCAGGTTTGCCTCTATAAGTTCTAACCCTTTTTATAAAATCCCTGTATTCAATCCCTCGTCTATTAAAATAGTCTAAAATCTGCTTATTCTTAAAATGTTTAGAACACACCTTCACTATATCACCCATGCGATACTATCATATTTATGCTAATCTCTATCAAAAGTGTGCCACCCTTTGGTTTGTTTCTCATTGTTTTACAGAAAAGTTCTAAGGGATACATAGACGGAGATAAATGAATGCTCAGATCTCGACTGAAACAGAATAAATGATCCTCATTACCAAATGGATTTAACATGCTAATCTCTATCGAAAGTATGCCGCCCTTTGAAAAATTGTTTCTCATTGTTTCATAGAATAACTCTGAGGGAAACAAATTAAGATGGAGATGAATGAATGCTCAGATCTTGACTGAAACAGAATAAATGATCCTCGTTACCGTAACAAAACCAGATCAGTCAATATCTGAGAGCAATTTCCTCTCCAGCTTTCTGTCAATTCTGTCAAGAGATCCAAAGGCTGAGCATGATTTATCAAAAATACATCTATTATCGGCCCTTTGTCTTGCATTTATAAAGAAATATAGAAGCTGCCTTTGGGAACCATAAACATGTATTTGATTGCCTCAGATTTCTTGGATAATTTTGTTTTCATCCACATTTCCTTGTTTTTTTTTCTCCCCTTTTTGATGAGAGATTCACAGCATGACAGGTACATAAAAGTACCCCACAGGAATTTGTTTTTCTAGGTGATGAGATCAAGATCTTTCTTCATACCCTAAAAGCTCGTTCAAATACGATACAGCAAAATCTGCACAGCATTTTTTATCTTTTTTTAAAAACAATGCTGTAAAGTGTGATTCGCTTCACATTTCATAAAATACGTGCAAGTCCTTTGTGAGCACTGATGCCATTCATTTACATGTAAACAATTCAGACCTTTGTACAATAGGACCGAGACCCTCAGGAGAATTTCTGATAGGGAGAAATTAAATCCCCACTGCACTACTTTTAGGTACTTGCTTGCGCCCTCTATATAGCAAACAATGCCTGTTGGTCCCCCATGATCCTCTTTTTCTTATGTTAATTGAGAGCTGATTTGATGAGATAACCATCAGTCAGTGACCTTGCAGTGAGGCCCAATCCCCCCTGGCCAAACTAGTACAGAGGGGCTTTAAGGGAAGGGAACTTAAAATGCAGACTAAGTTATACTTTAGACCTCTGGAAGTGGCTCTTCTTCCTCCATGATGAGACCGAGATCTTCAAGGAACTTCTTCTCATCATCCTTGAAGTCATGGAATTCAATCCTCTGTTTGTTTTCTACCTCCTCGGTGCTAGGCTCTGGAGGCTGCGCCATCTGTTTATGTAAACAAACAAACAAATAAACAATCAATCAATCGATCAAACAAATAAATCAATACTTAAGTTATGCATGTGAGAGCAAAAATTGCTTGAAATGAATATAGGGACCACATCCATAAACTGTCTTATAAAGAAATCTACCTGTGTAAGTAGATTGCTTAAACCTATATTGCCTTGGATTGCTCAAGAAAGATAATGATACGTTTAATGTATTGTATTGTTTTTAATCAATTGTTATTATTACTAGTGTGAATCTTAATATATTTTTGAAACGTAAATAATACATAGTGATTGATTTTAAATATACACATGAGTAATGTTAAGTATTACCAATGCTGTTTGAATGATTGTAACAAAAATGAAATATGATTTTATGTAATGGAGCTCATGTATATATAAACATGTACAATTCAGCATTTTGGCTACAAGGGTTTCTAATATAAGCATTATTGAATTTGTATTGAATTGAATTAATATTGAATGGCACATACAAACAGGCCAAGTTGGGTCACATGACCGATAAAGGTTATACTTAACTGAATATTTTAGAGCTAAATACTATTGCATTGAGATCAAAAGTTTAACTCTCAAACATATATATATATCACCTATATAGATGGATCCGTTCTAACTCGGCCCAGCTGCAAAAATGGTATTTTTTTGGTCATTTTACCCTAAACCTAACTCTAACCGTAACCCTAACCCTTAACCTAAACCTAACCATAACCCTAACCCTTAACCTAAACCTAACTCTAACTGTAACCCTTAACCTAAACCTAACCCTAAACATGCAAAAACTGACTGTTTTTGGAGCTGGACTGAGTTGCCCCTGGTCCGAGTAAGCTCGACTCTCTTTAGATAATATGCTGTAATACTTGAAGGCAAATCTTGATCTTACCTTCTTCTGAGCTTCCTCATGATCTAGTTTCCTCTTGTTGTCAACATGGAAGTTAGTCCTGCTTTCCTGGAACTCCAATCTCTGCACCTCTCTGTCCAGGTAGTAGGTGAAGCTCGACAGCTGAAATGAAAACAAATGAATGAATGTAGTGTGGGCAAATGAGGCCCATCCAGCAACCTGAAGGTGTATAAACAAACATTGGTGTTTTAGCGAAAGTCTCCATCTCATGTTTAAGTAGTCTTGGACTTGGGATTAGATCCTGAGACCAAACATGAAATGAAAAAGAGGTCATGGATTGGGTATATAGGTATATAGGTATGGCCGGGCAGTGGTTTAAGGTATGTTTCATAACAATCTAGTCAGCAATTGCAGATTGTCATGAGGGAATTTGGCAAAGTGCACATGAGCCTGCCACTGGAAGGCTGTAAATGGATTGGCACCAAACTATTTACAAAACCTTGTTATGCCTTATACACTAGCTCGTGGTCTAAGATCATCACACCAGTATCTTCTTAAGATCCCCAAGACACGAGTAGCCTGTGGTGAAAGGGCCTTTTCAGCTACAGCACCTTCTCTTTGGAATAATTTACCATTTAATTTGAGAATCATAACTTCCTTAGAGACCTTTAAATCCAAGCTGAAATCTTATCTTGTTTAACAATACCTGTACATTGCATTATGACACTCATCCAAACTCTCTCATTCTTTCTATTTTTCTTGTGCGCCTCGGAATAGTATTGTCTAGATAGACGGCGCTATATTAATGCCTACTATTATTATTATTATTTTTAAACAGACTGGAGCTCTTTCTAGGGTAAACTGTCATCCCTTCAAAGAGAATACACAATGCCAATCATATAAGTTTGTGCAATGATCAGGCAAATTCTGATGGAGCAATGAAGTATTTACCTCATTAGGAGTTGGGTTTCTGAGGGTCCAGGGAACCTCCAGGATGTGCAGTGTCCCAATCTTATCAGTCACTGCAAGAAGCTGCTGCTTGCCTGTAATCAAACAACAAGAAGCGTATACATGTGATGTTATATGATTTTCCATACATACCTTAAATAAACGTGTGACTGATCACTTAGCTTGAGAAAGTCCACAGGAGTGGTTGAAAGCTTGCGCAACAAAATTAAAGGTTGGTAGAAGCTTCAAAAACTACATTTTATTATTATCCCTTAACCGATGAAAGTTTTCTGTATCATGTTTTGTTACAGGATTTACATGTATTTAGCCAAGGATTAACATTCTTTATAAACTGCAAAACAAACTTAACAATTTTCATTTATTACTTTATAAAATTATAATTTCACCAGCATTCAACACACCTGATATTTTGGAATGGTAATACTTTTTACACACAACTCTAAAAATAGAACAACAAACCAGTAATTATATGTCAAAGTGTTAAGGTTTGGATTAAGATTAGGTATAGTGTTGGGTTTTATTTGAAATTGAAATTTAAAAAAAAATAGTGTATGAAAATAATCACGCAGCAATTGTTGCTGGGGCAATTAAACCATCTTAGAACTGACAGGACGTATTCTAATTTTTTAAGCAATATTACCTGACACCACCCACGGGTAGATGTTGGTGATCCCCGCGGCCGAGATGTTCTGAGAGAGGGAGGGTTCATGAGTCTTGTCCAGGAGATCCCAGACGTCCACGTTGCCTTCTGCCGTGCCAATGTAGAAGACGGCAGGTCTGGTGGGTGACCAGTAGGCAGCGGTCAGGGGCTTGGCCGCGGCACTGGAGGTCAGGAGAGGACCAAACTAAAATGGAGAAATAAATTACAATATTTAAAAACTAAATTCAAGGCCATGGTAATACATTTCTTTAAACAATATTTAAAAACTCCTTCTGATTTGTAGGGGTATAAATCCTTACGTTTAAAAAAATAAAAAATGATGTGTAACATGCTTCATAATATATCTTAATCTTGTAACACAGAGTATAGTGAATACAAGTAGGGCCTTCGTTGCATGAAGCTGCCATTCATGTAAAAAATATTTTAAAAATTATAAATCTTACCACTTCATATCAAACTTCAAAGAACATTATATACCTCTTTGCCTTCCTTCCACAATGAGAACGTCCAGCCTCCGACCAGGAGTAAAACATCCTTGAAGAAGGGTGATCTCTGGAGGGCTTCAATGCCCTTGTCGTGGACCTGGGTGGCAAACTGGGGTTTGGGAGCTTGGAGTCGTCCAGAGTCGGTGTCCTTCTCTAGCTTAAAATCAGCATACACCAATTCTCCTTCCTATGATGGTAAGATTCAAAATAAGAGGGGGTTACCTTGTTATAGGAACAGATAACTTGAGATGCCATCTTCCTCCCAGGGCCATCATTACCACTACCATCATCATCATAATGATCGTCTCCACCATCAACATAATCCTCATCATCATTATTATCCCTCTATCCCACCACCATAAAATGCCTATTGAGATAACCAAAATGCCAATCATCAATTTCATCATGATAAACCACAATCATGCATTCCCATCATTGCTATTACCACACACACCACTTTTTCACCATCATTTTCTAGGGCACAATGCAAATCTAACATCTCTCTCCCTCTCTCTCTCTCTCTTTCTCTCTCTCTCTCTCTCTGCCTCTCTCTCTTTTTATCTCTCTCCATCTCTCTCTCTCTTTCTCTCTGTCTCTCGCGCTCTCTCTCTCTCTCTGTCTCTGTCTGTCTCTCTCTCTCTTCATCTCTTTCTTTTTCTCGCTCTATCTCTCCTCTCCCTCCCTCTCTCCCTCTCCCTCTCTCTGAGTATGCCTTTTGTATTCTTACCTGTGTACCAACATAGAATTTAGTTGTAGCTCCTTCCAGGGGTCTCTTCTCCTTGGCTGAACCCCCTCTCAGAGATATCCCTAGGCCACCCATGCTACTATCCTTCTTCTCTAATTCACTCTTAGGCTGCTTCTCCACTGCAATCAAAGAGAAATGGGATAAGGAATACTTATTCACCAGTGACTATACATTTACTCTGTTTACCATTGCTCTAGGCATTGTGTGTTAACGTGCCCCTCTCCTTGTTTCATAGATGCAGGCTATGTTAATTAAGTGGAAAACACTCGGAGGCCCCGTGTAGAGGAGAGTCACCACCTTTGCACGTTAAGAACCCACTGCGCTATTCAAATATTAAAGAGTAGGGGGAAACCCCGATGTAGTGGTCCACCGGCCTGCACACCCCAGTATGCCAGTATACACAGATGGACCTTGTGGAAGATTAGCCCTGTGCTAAACAATTAGTTATCCAATAAAGTCTACTACTAGGCTTAATTTCACCAAATATTGGGTAAGGATTATGGATGCAAATGGTTTTAAGATAGGGTTAAAATAAGGATTAATCTTAATTATACTGTTTGTTCTAGGGTTTGAGTTTAGAATTTGGTTAATGAAGCTAAATTTCAAAGGGGTAACTTCAACCTTAGCATATGGTGTTCTAGAATCTGGTTTTCATGATAAGGATTGAACTTTGAATTGAATTTCAATGAATGTGGTTTGCATGCTTTCTCACATTTTGAAATGGATGTTTGATTATGAGAACATTGATAAGATATTTGAGATGTTGAATCTAATGTTATAATGTGATCCGTGGCAGAAGTATAAGAAAAACATGCAGGTTCTTTAGAAAAGTTCCTTGCCATATTATTAGTATTGAAATTGTTTTAAAATCAGACACTTCAGCAACAAACCCCACTTCATCATGCATTTATTTATCTTCACTGGAAAAATACACTTCTCTAGAAATATTCCCTTTATATGAAAATAAACAACTATTTATGATACTTCATTCTCTACAATCCTGCCGTGCAGCGTTTGTGTTTTCCTATCAGAGACAATTTTCATATATATTACATCTGTAACTTCCCTTCCCATACCTTTCCTGTTAAGTACTATGTTCTTGCATTAATAAATGTACATATTTTTTTCATTTTAGAATCAGAACATATTGATCATTACAAAATTCTCTTATTGGATCGACACTCGATCATGAACTTTTCACAAATGAAGAAATGTAGGTTAGAGTTTAATCGATAGTATATGACATCAGCTAATAGATTATGTTAAATTGAATGCACGTACCGGTAAACCCTTTTCTTAATAATCTTGATGAGATTGTATACATAGCCTAGTGATGAAACCTATATTCTAACAGGAACCCACAAAATGGCAACCAATCATGAACAGATTTTAAATGCATGGCAAAACAAAAATGTGTTATGAAATTTATATACATACTTTGTGCATAATATTTAATCATGGTGTTAAACATACAGGTTAAAGTACTATTCTATGATAATCCATTTATGCGTGGTTTAAACACTTCTCATTTGATATAAAAACCATATTTTTTTTTAAAGAATCGAAACATGTAGCATTTCTTGTGGTTAAAGGAATATTGAGTACTCTTTGTACCATGATTGATTTGGTTATCATATTCAGATAAATTGGTTTTGTTTTTCACTTTCACTTCAGCAGAGCAAGCAAACATTTTCAGATATCAGTTTAGGGAAGCTTTCATGTATGAAATAATCTATGACAGGAGATAATACAATACAATCTTCTTCATTGAATAATTTTGTAAAACAAATTCTAGGTTTAAAAAAGAAAGAGAAAATATTTATTTACTTTTTCTTGAGCCTTTTTTAAATACGTAACATTGTCTGCTTATAATTTCATTTGATGATTTACTTCTTTGTTTAGAAATTAATCTTGAATTTCAGAGATTTTGAGATTCCTTGAAGAGTACTGACAGTGAAAGAATCACCCTCCCCAGAGTCGTATTGTACTGATAGTTGTTGTGAAAAGAGTTTTTGAATAATCATGCAAACTAAGATGGTATCCTTCATAGCAAAATGAAAAAATAAAAAGGAGAAGCGATTGAATTATGCCCTACTTCTTTTCATCAAAATAATAGACTAGCTTTGTTTGCCCTTCCAAGATGTGATCTCATGAATGTTTAAAAAGGATGACTTTGTTTATGCTATATTCCATTATTATGATTTAAAAAATACATTTGTTCAGGTTCTGGAGAAAAAAAAACACTATCTGCATTTGGGCTGCAAATTTTGTTTGTTCCAATAAACCCTAACGATGCTATCTCATTCGATTCAATTGTAACAACAACAACATTTTAAAAAATCATAAAAATTGCATAGTACGGAAGCAGAAGAGAATTGCATGACCTTGTTAAAGCACAAAAAGACATGTAACCTTTAAAAAAAAAAAAAAAACAGATCTTGAAATTAGACAAGAAGCAGTTTTGAGTGGATATTGTGATATTGTCCTTTGGAAAATACACAATAGCCTCAGTTATAGATTGAAGTGGATTGTTTTTGTATCAGTTTAGAGGTTTCACAGCACAATGCTTTTTTCTGGCAGCACGAAACTTAACCCACACATCACATGTCTTTTGTCATTGTAATCACATCAAAATATTTCTTGGTCCACAAATAACTCATGGCTTGTGTCATTCTTATGGCATCAAAATATTTCTTTATCCAAGTAAGAGCAGATTTAAGCTCATTTCAACAAAAGAACATTGACAGGCTATACAATCAAATTGTACTGTTTCTTAATGATCTAGCTGTTTCATTGTTTGGCCCTATATATCAATGTATGGGGGGTTTTAGGAACAATTAATTAAAGAGGCTTTCAAAAGCTCTTTTGAAGGTGTATACACAAGTGATCAATCATAAAGTTTGCGACACATGACAATTTCTTGGCATGGGTTCATTTATATTTTTTCTATCAAATGTTATGCATATTTTGAGACTAAGTTTATGAGATTAGGCATACCCTAGTAATAATAAAATTGTAAACAAGGGAAACGCTCTCGGCAGTCTCGCCTGCATTACGCAATTCAATATGACGACAAATTTGAGGTTGGAACATTATTTTTAGGCAGAGTGGCCCATTAGCAGGCCCCAAAAAATGAAATCCTCTGAATGTAATCAGCATTTTGAAGTGAATATTGACTAAGAATGATGAACAAATTAAAAAAATTGATTCATTTATTCTCATATTAAGTTGTGAAAACATAATTCAAGTCTACTGACCTGAAATGACCTTTGATCTTGACTTTGTGACCTGAAATTCAACTCACATGATTGGGGATACTTGATAACTCTATAGTCCCAGTTTCATTGACTAAGGACTTTTACTTTTAAAATTATATAAAAAATTCAAAAACTTAACCTTAGGTCGCTGTCGTCACTGGAAAAGCGGCGCCTATGTCTCGCTTTTTGCTACGCAGGCGAGACAAAAACTAGTATGTGTTTTTTTTTCAATTTTATTCCAGAAGAAAATAGAAGAAAAATTGTCTAGTTTTCTAGGAAATACCATAAAAATGTGGAGAAAATAACAAAAATACCTACTTTTTGCATATAAAAAAGACGAGGGTAATCACATATCCTTTCACAACATTACATGAACCCTAAAACGGATGTATTTCTTTTTATTTCAAATCCTAAATCATTATCCTAATTCATAGATTAGCCACAAATGGTAAAACTCTTAAAACATTTTCATTTAATGAAAATGAAAGCAACAGTTTGCATGAGAAGTCTAAGAGTTCTCAAGGTTTACTAGAAACATTTTGCACAAAAAGTATCCCCTATACCGGTAGTCTAACTTTGGAGGCGTGTGCAAAAGTTATTTACGATTGTGACTGAGCGGTTCAGGGGTGGGGAGGGGGGCGGGGTAGGAAGCCTAGGTGGTAGCAAAAGTCTGTAAAAAAATCATCTTACATTTAAATGACCTTCTTTTTTAAAGGAAATGAAAGCTTTGAGGTCTATATGTATTGTAGATTCAATAACAGATCATTGTGTTTTCACTTTCATATATATTCAGTTCTATACTCACACACGCTTCTATCTCCTTGTCTCTCCTGTAAGCTCACTCTGGTCGGACAGTAGTCTCCACTGCCTTCCATGCGGTTTATGGGTATCTGTAGAGGTAGGCAACAGAACACACCCTTGAAATGGAAAGGTCATATTTCATCCATCCAGATGGTTTGTTACCATGCTGACAATAATCGTAATAAATCATTAACCGCTGCTTTTAAAAGTGTGAAACTCAATCCTTTTGGGCTGTTAATATTACAAGTGCTGGTATTCCCATTTTCACTTCAGAGTTATTAATGATTCTCATTTTCTTAAAGGCACCAATCACCAAGATATTGAAAGACATAAAATCATTGGATTTGTCTTCATGGATAATGAAGACAAATCACGCTTTCACTTAGTGGTTAAGAAACATCACAGAGATGAGAGCATTAAAATCGTCATATCCTAGCAAGTAATTTCTTACTAGTTCTCATCTGTGATATCTCCGGTCAACACCCAATCTTCTTCTAACTCTTCTATTGGCACTAATTAGGTTGGTTCTGGGCAAGGAAGATCGCCGCCATTATATCAACACAAAAGATACAACAACCCACTACCTATTGTAAATATTGTTGTCAATACCATGCAAGATAAGATAAGATAAAAGATACAACAATTTTCAGAATACCAATTATCTTGTCATATTATCTCTTGCATGTGCGCATATGCAAATGAGGATTAAGCGCCATTTTATTAATAACACGCACAACAGTTTGAGGCAGGCGCTGCCTAAGAGATGAGAGAAAAGATACAACAAAAGTTACAACAATGTTCAGAATACTAACTTTATCTTATCTCCAAAGATACAACAATATTAGAGATAACACAGGGTTCAGAATACCGCCCCTGATCACAAGCACAATTGTACATAATAGTATAAGAAGTGAATTAAACAAAATACAGCTCTCATAAGAACTACCTGGATAATAAAGTACCTACATGCATGTACTGTACATCACCTTTACCTTGTTACCTTTTAAGGAAAACTACTGAAACACAATCAAGTTGTGATTGATGGTATTTTTCAAGTTGAGACCTGAATAATTTCTTGGAATCCTTGACGGGTACTCCATTAATTAGAATTGGCATAATTGGAATGTCAACATCTAACCTACTTTTTCACTTTCCAAGTATTTTGGCAACTAAACCAGGCCGCTAGAGAAGCCCTCTACATTACCCACTTCATCATGATGGTTCCAGAAAGATATTGGAATGAATGGGTGTTAATGTCGCCCGTTGATCAATTTTATTCAAATTTAATTTATGTTCATTTATTTCTTCATGTTTGTATAGAGTCCCTCCTAAGAAGCTTTGCTTTCTTAGGGGTGCTTTCTATGTACTTTTTGTATGTATTCATTAGGTAATTATTGTGTTTTTAATGAAAAAATAAGATTGAATTGAATTAATTTGAATTGAATAATAAGTCAAAGAGACCGACAAGAAAGCTTGTCTTGTGGGCTGCAGTCCCATCGGGCAGTTCAGAGTTATTGATTGGGAGAGTTTGGTCAACTCGGTAGGAGTTGGGAAGAATATGGCGAATATACTGCTGTTGGGCACGCACAAACAAAAGAATATACACCAACTGAAACAGAATTGACCAAACTCTGTGTAAAGATGGCTCTGGGACAGTTAGTCTTGTGAGTTGTAGGTAAAGGAAAACCAGTGTACTGTAAAATGAAGGTGATTAATGGTGAACCAAAATAATATTTCTGTCCTTAGCTTAATCCACCGGCCCCGTTTTATGCCAACTGCCACACAGCACATGGAAATTGCATTAAAATCCTTGTATATTATGGAATGCACTATATATAGAAAAAAACAAGTAAAATAATCATTACTACAGTTGTATTATCATTATGTAATGAAATAATATAAACTGACCTTGATGACAGGTTTCCATGTAAGATCCAGATGTTTGAATGTCGTTGCTACACCCAGTGGGTTATCATGCTTGGCGTTATCAATGGTTGGGGTTTGACCCTTGGGAGGCCGGGTATCCCAAATAGCAACGTACCTGAATCATCAAACAGATTAAAAGAAAAATATTACTACATAATCTGAGCCCTAGTGCATAAAATCTTCAGCATCATTTTCTACCATTTTTTTCCTACACTGTCAGGCTGGATGGTTCATTTGATCAAAGGCCCCTCTCCAAGCCTTCAGCTACCACCTGGATGAGGTCAGTGACCTGTTTCACAAAGCCTTTTTCCAATGACAAATGACAAAAATCAGTGACAAATCTGCTGAGAACCAATCAGAAGCAAGGATTTCTTTAGGTTATAACAAAAACTGTCATTTGTCACTGATGACAAGTTTTGTGAATCGGGGCACAGATGCTCTCATATCATCTTCTTGTGTCTTTAAGTTTTATATGGCCTGCCACAGGGTTTTAAGCAGGTTATAAGGAAAATTCATGGCTTTCCTCTATTCTATTAAAGCTAATGTTATTTCCATACCATCTCAATCTATCCATCATTGTCTTGTGCGAGATACTAGTCCGGAGATAGACTTTTTAAAATCCTGGCCCATGATCCCAACAGCATTAATTTTGCATGAATATAATGCATCAAATTGGTAACCTACCCATCGGAAGAACCAGTTAAAATCTGATGACATTGTTGCTGCTTATTTTCACAAACAACACCCATCCGAGTAATCTGAAGGAAAAAATATGAGTTTAATGACAAAGTGTTAGAACTGAAACAGAAATTTATGTACATCATCTAGCAATGTTTTTAGGCATCAGCTAATAATAGGGAATAATTCTTTCAACACCTGCTAGAATTTACAGTAGGTTGTATACAATTACATCAAATATAAAAATATAATAAAGCTATTGCAATGCAATACAAAAAGAACTGTGTACCAATCATTCCTCTCTATATTTCATAGCTTACCCTAGCTGATCCTGAATAATGTAGTATTCATCTATTAATGCTCCTATCTCCTTTTCTCTTGCTTGCCATTTTTATCACATTCCCCACTCTTCACATGACGGGTTATAGCTTTTTGCTATCTTTTTTATCTTTATCTTTGATTTTACTTCTTCTTAATCATTTATTTATTATACTTTTCATTTTATGAACTTATAAAAAATCCATCTCTTCCTTTGATTTATTTGATCAAATTGTTTACGGTGAACTGTAACCCCATTCACCTTCCTGTTCCCCTACTATTCCTCTCGCTACAGGAGTCTCCGCCGCATTCTTCTTAATCCTCATTCCTTCATCTCCTATGCCATCCCTCCTTCTCTCTCCTCGCCTCTTCTCTTCTGATGTGATCCCAATGGATGTTTACCTCTATATAGTCCAGATTCTGTCTGTATTTTATATATTCATTATACTTCAATCATCTATCTTCTCTTCTCTTACCCACATCCCACATAGGTTGCACCCCCCCCCCCCCCATACACCTGTTTGCAATGATGCATAGAATAAAAGGCAAGGACTGTCTCTGTTGTAGCATTGAGGGTGCATGTTATTTTCTTAACCGATTGGGCGCACGACACGGAAACAGTCCAGGCATCGGGCTTACCTCCATATGGTCTGGTACCCACTGGACATCAGAGATAGCTGACTTGTGGCTGTGCTCTATGGCAGACACGGCGCAGTATCTCACCACAGGAGTCTTATCTGCATTCTCATCTTCAAATCCAGGCTAATGAAAAGAGAAGAAGAATTAGAAAATGTTGATGATTCATATATAATCAATTAACCTTCATGAAACATGGCACAGCCTGATGGTTATTAAGCTATCCTTGATTGCTGGGAGACATGCCGGATCGTCAAGCATGAAATTACAACTAGCTTTTGTTCTTTATACAAAATAATTCTCAATAAATTTCCTTTAATCCCTTTTACCTCATCCAAACAATAATTGGCAATTTATTACAAAAACACACAAGCATGGCATAAGGCCTATGTTTGTAACTATATTCTATACAGCAGTATGTGCAAGTATATCATACAAAGAAAATAAATAATATCATGGTTTACACACATGCAATATAACATTATATTAAATTTGATATTTAATTGTTAGCAAGTATCCTCTTGGTTAAAAAACTGTCACGTGATACTCAACAATTTCACTCAACTCAACAAATGTCCACAAGATTGTAATATAACAAAGTTTTTTGCCAGAATACGACATTTACAAAAAAAGAATAGGACTGCGCCTCTCTTTCCTTCGCACACCCATTGTTTGCACCGTCTTAAAGAGGCTATTACCATAGAGACACTACTCTCAGATAATCCACCCCACACAAAAAAGACAACAACTACAGCAACAAAATATTACAACAAAAATAATATGCATCGATATGAGGATCAACATTTTTATGAAAAGAATAATTCAAATAAATATAAAGTGTAGTGACGTCATATTAAGCACAATTTTTGATATCCAGCTGAATAAACATGAACCATTTTCATTCATTCTATAAAAAAAAACATTGATCAGTATGCATGTATATCATGCATATATCTTGGGAACATGGATACAAAAAATAAACAAGGGTGACCATATAATAATTTCACATCCAACAGATGACAGACAAATGAGGTTAATATCAAAATGAATTTAACCACATTACATCATAATATCAAGTACAATTATTTGTCTTCCCTACTTTGTAGGTACTCATTTAATAAATCATATTTTATTTATTTGAATATTGATATTCTATTCATCAATGATTAAAATATGTTTACTTTGCTATATTTTCACTTTCCAGTTCATCTATTTCATAGCTCTTATCAGTATTTAAATGGTTCAGTTTCTAATGTAAAGCATGTTTTAAATTAATAACACTGAAAAATAAGTGTAAAATGAAATGTAGTCTGTGTGTATTTATAACTCATAACTCAATTAATGCCACTAATAAAAACTAAAAAATCAACCACTTTTAGGTGGGGCTAGTTTAGTGAAGGAGAAAAGGCCCTCTTAAAATGATTGCACAAACTAACAAAAACAAAATTCCTTTCACAAAACATCATCGTGATCCCAATCATTGACACAGTTACACACTAACGACCAAAACCAGAACCAAACAAGAAATTACATAAATCCACCAAATTACATGTGTACCTTATCAATTTCTAAACTTATTAGGAAAAGTATGTTCCGCATTACTGAGATTATCTGTGCACCTAAATCCCAGTGATGAACTCAAAAAGGAGCAAAAGATATAGAGACAATTAACAAATAAAAACTAAACACCTTTTTTCAAAACAAAAATTAGATTTTAGTGTAAACAGGTGTAGAAAGAAAACAAAAAACAACATTAATGTGATAAAAAGAAATGTGCAAAACACTGATATTGGAATATCAATTTCATGCAATTCCAGAATATACTTGTATCATAGCTGTTTTAATAGAGTATGGACATATACATCAGGTGTAACTTTTGAGGCTCACAAGATCAAAAGTAAGAAAGAACCGGGTAATAAAGTTGTGGTCTGAGAAAGGTCTCTCAACAACAGAAACTGATACAGTTGTTTGTTAAATTTAGAAACGGCCTTTTGCATCATTCACTTTCGTTGGTATTGTGTCACAGTTTGCCTTCTGTAATTCAGAGTGAAGATCCTGTTTTTGAGTGTACCATTACAAACTTTTTCTGTCCTGAAAACATGGAGGATGTTAATAGGACTTAACATATTGCCATAGCGCCCTTCTGCCTCTCTGCAAACAACTGAATAATGTTTTTGCGTGTTTAAAAAATGTATGATTCTCTTCTGGCACCCAGAAGGGTGTTCATATTACCCTTTCGGGATCCTTTCAGAAATTGTTGCCCGTTTTAGTCATGCATATGGTATATTTTGTCATTGCTCTGAATCAAAAGTTATTGAACCATTAAACCACATGTGGAGTAATTGTCGCAAAAGGGTTATTTAACACATAATCATAAAGCCCCTGTGCCACTTTATAGCAGGCAATACAATGTGCATGGAGCTAAGAGACATGCATAAAAGGAAATTGTGCTCTCAAAAATCTAGTAATTACAAATGACTCATAAATTGACAAGGGCATACTAACTTAAATCTGGTTTAATAGACCAGTTCACGGTTAGCACATGTCCCAAATGACCCTGAATATCCACAGATCTTCAAAACATCAACAGGTCCCACTTTGTACATTTTGAAATAATCACTCCTACAGCGATGGAGGTACTACATAAATGGCCTTTGTTTCCCCCTTTTTAAAGAAAACTTCCACCTGTGTATCATGGAGTGCATAAATGAATAATGATTACATAACTTTCATGAGCACGTATCCAGTATTTTGTCTCTGTGTATTTCACAATTTGTTCTGCAATGACCTTTATCTGCTCATGCTCGATCAGACTGCTACCGTGAACTGGCTTCTTTACTTCACTGATTTATGGAGAGCCACGTGATAAGCTTTTTATTTTGTACAAATTACTGCAACTCTGTAACAAAATGAATAAACAAATTAAATCTAGAAAATAATATCATAAAGAAATATTTTTCATTAGTTCTCTCATGCAGTTACAGAATCACGTTGATTTTTACAGGATGAATATGTTGACATTTGGCTATCCATAAATCAATTTGGTCGGGGTTAAAACCTGGATTAAAGTTAATATGGCTTTCAAGAATACGGGCTAATAAGTAGTATTAGTGGTGGGTTAGTGAACAAATTTGAACAATATATCAGATTTAGAATGATCGTATGGCATGCTGTTTGTTACCTTGTCTCTCCCTCTACCATACCGCTAAAGCATGCAATGAAGAGAAGTATAAGGGTAAGAAGAAATAGAAGCATTTCACACAAAAACAAACACGCACTACTGAAGTTAACCTTGAGAAAGAATCTGACTGGATTATTCTCAGAAAAGAAAAACAAAAGATATGATTCAGTTTAATGTCAATATGATACATGCATGTAAAAGAAAGAGAAGATCTAAGTTAATTTTTATTGCATCAAAGGGATTTTAAAACAGGCAACACAGCAAACCTTTTCAATATTAAATGATCGATGAGGTAGCTTCTTTGTTTCATGTCAAGACTAGTCACACACTACTTGGGGATCAAATTTCTTGATCGATCATAATTTTTAGGCTGTGGGATGAAATACTGGTTGTTTTAAATTAAACAAGTCATATGTATACCAGCTTTATATCTCAGGGTATATAGTTATTTTGAGGCATATATTTCCACCAGTGCACTTTTGGGTGATGCAATCTATATTTCTAACACTTCAAATCTAAATTTTTAGTTTAACAAATTTTGATAGGCCATTTATGGTTTGATTTCATAGATATGGTTTGATTTCATAGATTTGGCTTGTCTTTTTCTAACAATGCAATATTCCATTACAGAATTTTAATTTTTTTTTAATGGAATGACATATAATGGAATTTTGTAATCCACATCCACATCTACTACAGAAAAGAATGCATACTTGTTGCTCTATCAATTATCATGTAAGTTCAGGTCAGGAGTACAAACTAGAATTCAAAAAATGAATATCACTATATTATTTCATAAAGATGGCTACTGTTTCAAGTTAAGCTCACACCACACAAATGAAAAGATGTTAATTCATGACAACTAGTTTTGTCTCACCAGATTCATCATACTGTTCTTCTTGGACTGTTTGCCTCGTTGGTTGCTACGGAGACGATCAACGTGTTTGCTGATGTCCCACATGACCACCTGACCGTTGATGCAGCCAGCCGTGATGATGTTGGGATCAGAAGGGTTAAACTTGAAGCAGAATATATCATCTGGAGCTTCTAGTAGCACCTGGTAAAACAAGTGTTTAAAAAAAAAGAGAAAAAAAGTTGGATCCCAATAAACTAATTCCTCAATCTGTATATCCAATCAATAAATTTGAAACATATTGGAGGGTGTATCTACATGTACATATTAAAAAGGTGATTGCATATTTCATGTTTCACACTGCATAAAATACATCACTCATGTCAACTGAGCATCTATTGTAATTATTGAACCTTCAATCTAATGAAAAGCTTCATTACATATTTTGTATACTTCATTTATTTTTGTATGTGAATTCTTCGATGGAGTCAAGATCTCTTCTTCTTTAACATTCGTTAACATTAGAAAGTATTTTTGAAAAGAAATGTTTTAAGATGCGCCTTAAACAGTATCACAGATGAGTAATTGGGTGGGGGTGGGGGGGGGGCTTATGACTCCCTATGGCAATGCAAATACCTGGGGATGGATGGGGTCGGTGAAACTCCAGAGGAGTATGAGGGAGGGGTTCATGATGATCTTGGAGGAGTGTTCCACCCGGTCATCAAAGGTCATCCTCTCGGCACAGGACACAGCGATGACTCCTTTGATGGTCGGATGCCACTCCACGGCCGTCAGCACCTTGTCCTTGCTGAATTGAAGGTCAGTGAAAGACTGGTACTCCTGTGTGTGATTAAAAAATTAAAATGTACAATGAGGTGATGGTAATCACACATTAACACAGGGCTACTGGATCTTCTGAATTGGTACCCGGTAGGATGCAACCGTCATTTTTGGTCAAGCAGTTTTTTAGCGTCAAGTAACGCCTGGCTGGAATGCTCCCCAGGGAGTGGAGATTGTGCACACAGTGTGTGTGGGCTAGTATTGAATCCAATGACCGGGGTAATAGTATATCTGTAAAGCGTTTAGAGACATTTGTATTAAGCGCTATATAAAAGTGAAATATTATTATTATTACTATTATTGTCTTCCTTATAGTTCTACCCAGGTAAGCTGTACTATCTTACAAGCAACAGGTTTAACTTTTTTTCTTCGACAAATCTGCAATGTTTACAAATTTAATAAGGTATACACAGAGAGTCACTGAGAACATTGCAGAAACAGAAATCTATGCTACAACCAACAGCACTGCTAGGGAAGCAGCGAGCTACATGACCATACTGCTACAGCTGGGACCCGTTTCACAAAGCCTTTTTTCAATGACAAATGACAAAAATCAGTGACAAATCTGCTGATAACCAATCATAAGCAAGGATTTCAGTACCTTATAACAAAACTGTCATTTGTCACTGACGACAAGTTTTGTGAAACGGGGCCCAGACCTGTGATAAAACTAGGAGGGATTTTGTGGTAGTGCTTCTAGTATGGCTTTAAGAAGCAGTTTAAACACTAAAATGCTTTCTTGTATTAGAGGACCACTAACCTTGAGGTAATTGTCCGACTTGCTTCCAAATGTACTATCCTCACTGGCTAATTCCTGCCAATCATCCAAGAAAACGTCCATGATTTCATTCTGCTGCAGGGCCAGGTCAAATCTACAAACATACCATATGAAATCAGTTAAATACTAAAAAAAATTTAGCATAAAAAATGTATATAATAAATTCAGCAATTTCTTTGTTTAAATCACTTGAAATCGGGGCATTATTGTGGCATGCGCCTGTAATCCAGCTAACAATGGAAGCTACAAACTGATTAAGCCGAGAACGCAACTGAGTCACGTTTTTCGGATGGTGACGTTAAAGGTCGGTCCACAGACGTAAATAATCATATCTGATTGATACACGTCTGTAAAAACCCAATTACACACACGACAGATTTTTGTACAATTTTACGATCCATGTTTATTTAGGTATTCAAACTAGCTAATCAAGTAGGCTTATACATCTCGAGACTTTACTTATGGAGAAGCAATCAAAGTTACAGATAAATCATATAAAACAAGTTATAAGGTGGGAAATGTATGTATTTATCATTTTGGGGGTTTAAATCACAGGAAAAAAGGCTGAGAGGCTCAAAACACCAGATTATTTTTACTATTTTTTGGTGCATGTAGGTATTACAAATTTCCCATCAAATATTATCTCAAGGCTTCCTCAAGCACAAATGTAAGACTGTTTGGAGAACAAATCATTTTGTCCATCGACTATTACTGTAAATAAAAAATAAAACAATTAAAGGTAATACAAAGTTTTGGTATGGGGTCATGAATTTGGTTAAAATGAACATATTGGAAACATATGCGATCCGACAATACTCAGTGATCGTTGTCGCGGTTGAAATCGAGTCTAAAGTTATGAAATTATAAATAATGAACCCTTTATGTTGTATAGCTCCCCCTCAAGGTCAAGATATCAATTAAGCTATGAAACAATGTTTCATAAAATCGACCAATAAGCTTATCCCATTTGGAAATAATATATCACAACTACATATTCTGAGATTTTCATGGTCGCAGCTACCATTGTACGGCTGTAGGCGCTATTTGAAATTTATCAAAATTAACTGGGAGCACCGGTAAATTTTTATATTCAATTTTTCTCAAAAGCAGAAGTGTTTTAGGAGCTAAATTTTCTAGCGCTTATGAAACATCTACAGGGGCATCCAAAAATATCAAAATTGTAAAGAATCACTATCCACCCAATTTTAAAAATTTCCCAACACTTTGTATTACCTTTAATGTGCCATGTCCTTACATAGTACATAGTAGCACAGATGGAAATACTGTTAAAATCATACCGGTAGGATGCGAAAGCTAATGTGCTTAGATTAGCAAGTGTGCGCTTGTAAAAATGACGCCTGGCTGGAATGCTCCTCAGGGAGTGGAGAATGTGCATACATTGTGTGCTGGTAAGCCTGAATCCGATGACCGGGGTAATCATATATATATCTGTAAAGCGCTTTGAGAGGGCCTTCGGTCCTGAAAAGCGCTATATAAGAACTAGCTATTATTATTATTACCACATCTACATTAAATTTGTCTTTTTTGTTATATTTATAGAAAAACAGTTTTAAAGTACAAAACATTCCTGAAATGAATCACCTTGGCTCTACTTTCTCGACAAAATCTTGCAGTTCTTTGGAAGCTAGTATCTTTGCACATTCCTCTTCACTGAACACACGCGGAGCATACTGGGTTACGTTGTGACACGGATGCTTCCTACAGAGAGAGAGAAAAAAAGAGAGAGAAAGAGAGGGGGAAGGGAAAAAAAAATAGTAATATTTAAAGCCTGTCTGTACTAGTTTGGCCAGGGGGATTAAACCTCCCTGCAAGGTCACTGACAGGTGGTTATCTCATCAAATCAGCTCTTAATTTACATAAGAAAAGAGGATCAGGGGGACCAACAGGCACCGATCGGGCATTGTTTGCTATATAGAGGGAGCAAGTAGCTATAAGTAGTGCAGTGGGGCTTTTAGTATTGATTTATTTGTTTGATCGCTTACTGAAAAAAAAAATTGACTTGAATATCTTAAAATGCTTATTTGAAATGCAGAAATATTCAACATCATACATCTTTATTTCTGTGTAAAATTCAAGTATACAACAAAATCACGAGCACCGTCTAGAAGCATACATGTACATATTACGAAAAAATTAGTTTTGACAAATTTAATAGAATTTGATTCCTTCTATTGCCATAAACAAAAAATGTTCATTCAATAAAAAATGCCAAAAAAAAACTGAGGAATATTTATTGAAGTTATTGAAGGATGCATCTTTTACAGGCAGGTAGATATCATTTCCAAAAGATTGACAATTAACACAATATTGTTCTCCTGACCTCCAGGGTTACAAATAAAGGCAAAAACATGAAAATAACAAAAGTGTTTAAATAAATAAATAAAATAAATGAATGAATAAATAAATAAATAAATAAAATAAATAAAATAACACAGATAAAATAACAATGAAGTATTGTGAAAGGACACTTACCAGTCTGTTTGTGTACCGTTGTCAATGTAAGTCGGTATGGCTTGCACAGATATGTCTTGTTCTACCTTCTTCAGGTTGTAGCTCTTGTCTTCGAAGGATGTGCACTCAATGTAGCCATCCTTGACATCGTCAGGTCCCCGATCAGAGAACTTTGTGGGGGCGCCAAAGTCGCGCCTTACACGCTGAACGGTGAAGGAGAGCTGCATGGCCGGGAAAGAGAATCAACTTTAAATTCAAGATGAACTGTAGATGAGAGTATTATATGCTCCATATGTATGCATTCAGAAACATTGGTATTCTGCAATTCTGAATATGTATTATGAAGTATAAAACTAGGGTTATGGTTATGTATAGTGTTAGGTATTCCTAACCCTATACGGTTAGGTATTGGGTTAGGGTTACCAATTTATATAGCGTTTGGTTTAAAATTATTATAAAAAAAAAAAATTTAAAGAAGAAAAAAAGCAGTGCTTAAATATTAAGTGCCAATTACCACTGAAGACTCTTAAGCGTTATGGATGAAACTAAGAATTTGGTAAGTGTAAGATACAGACTCCAGAGCACATGTCGCTGGATCATTTGACATTAAACCTTTCTCTTTCTCTCTCTCACCTTATCCCTTGTCTCCACCACAGCCTCCTCTTCGATCTCCTTCTCACTGCCGAGAGAAATCCACTCCTTAGCCTCGGGAGGAATGTAGCGATAGACTGTCGTATCTTCTTCTTCTATTACTGCTCCTTCTCCACCTTCCCCTTCCTCCCCTCCTTCTACTCCTTCCTCTACTGCTGCAGGCTATCAAATAAAAATCATAAGATCTAATTATCATCATGAAGGTACAACTTATACCAGTCCCTATCAAAAAATTAAAACATTAAAAAATATAAAAAACACAATCAAACAAATGATGATCACACAAACACAAATGAAACAAGAGATGATTTGCATTGTACGTCTAAAGAAATGTCATTTTGGAACATTAAAGATGTTGCTCCTTTTTCAATACGCATTAAACATGAGGATAGGATTTAGATTTATGGACAAATACATGTATGTTCAAAATGATCTAAACTTAAATTCATTTTAATCAGCAAATGTTTTATTTCAGATTATCATCTCAGTGCACACCAGCTAGTGGCATTGTAATCTGATGTCATCATATTACACATATTGGTGAGCTTAGATAACACATGTATTACTGATGCCTCTAGCACCACCTTCAGTGGAGGAGGCATATAAATAATATTTCCATCAATTCAATTTAACTGTACATTTCAAGAAGAAAAAAATTAAAAAGGAAGAGACTTGATTATACCAATCTCATTTACATAAATATTGGTATTAAATTTCATTAAAAACATTTGATACTACTTGCTAAGTATATCATTATATCCGCCATGAATCCATTATACTTACATTGAACTTTCTGTTAAGTTTTTCCTTTGCTTCCTCTGTAAGAGCAATGATGAAGTTCTCACCATATTTGAATTCCGCATCGAACACTACCATAATCTCTTCTCCATCATAATTCTGTTAAACAGATCATATCAGGTCATAATCAAAGATATAATAAACATTAACTTTCTACATATTATATGTACAGGGATCACAGGTAATATCTCACACATGTACACGTTGTATACTTTATCGAAATTTTGAAACTCCTGATTCCATAAGTTTTGTTGTACTTATTGGTTACAAACTACTTTGTACATTTTTTTTAATTGCTCACAATTTTAGCACAGATGTGAACTTTTACTAACTGCATGCGTATCTACAAGTATGACCTAAATAACCCACTTTCTAGTGTATAGAAAAGTGTCCATTGGCAACCTTTAAGAGATGTTTATCTTAATTTCTCCATCATAACAAATTAAATGTTTCAAACCATATATTCTAGGGTGCGAGAATATGATTCTCATGTTTTTGAAGAAACACAATTTTTGTCATGACTGACAAGCCAAAACACCTGTGCGCAACATGTTGCCATTTAGCAGTCAATTATAGCTGTTATATTATGATGCACAGGTTTGTGTGCACATGGTACCTTTGAATGGTTTTAGACTGCAAACTATGAAAAATAATTAAAAGACAAAACAAAAAGCAAGGGATATCGTGTATCCATTCCTGAATAGCATACTGTATATCGTGTTGATATCGCGTGCAGCCAGTAAAAAAATATACATGGTAATTGACGTGGTAATCAGATTTGCAGGGACCAATTTGATAAACCTTTCTTTCACATGCAACTATTAAATGGAGAGTGCAATCCCAGATTTAGGATAGCAGGGCTGTTCAGCTCACATAAATAGAAACACTTTACACCTTGCCTAATCCAAAATATTCTTTCTTTTGTCCATGGAAAATACAAAGAAACCGGGCCTAATTAACTTGTTTAAGCATTTAAAGCAATCAATTATATAATGATGCAAACTTTCTTTTTGCAACAACCTGAATGGGTAATTTTGGGCATTCTAAAGAAGTTAGAAACCCATAAAGTATACATTGTAGATGCATAATTGTTAGCTTGAATAGAAGTATTTTACACCTCACATAATCCCAAACAGGTGGTAGCTCTTTACACAGAATCTACTGCATGAATACCACCATGATCTACAAAGCAGAGTAGACCCCTTTGTTCATATTACACAATGATTGATCCCCTCAACATCCTTGTGTGTAATTGCAAACTGATTGATCACACTAACAGTTTTTCAAAGTTGCTGCAGAGTTAAAAGCAGTAGCATATTGCTTGTGCATGGTTGAACATACAGGTTAAATGCAAAAATATTACTTCAAATTAAACGATCCACAATGGAAATTGGAAACACAAGGTTTAATTATCTGTATGCACTATAAATTTAGTCACATATACGTATACTATGTACCATGTCATATTTATTTCTTTGCAAGGCATGCATGTCTATCAATGGCCAATTTTAAATAATTTCTTAACAAATTGATTTTTTTTTTTTAAAGACAAAGAGAAGAGGGTGAAAGAGAGAAAGAGAAAGAGAGAGAGAAAGATAGAGAGAGAGAGAGACTATCTAACATTTTTCAATTACTTTAAATTTGTCATTTTGCTATTCAAGAGGGAAACGGTCAATATTGAACTTGAAATATTTTACCAAAATGGCTTGTTTCAATGGAGAGAAATCTGAGACAGCTGCCCTGGTCTTCATGTCTTGAACGATATCCTCCTTACTGATCAGCTTGATGGGGTTATCATCCGTTACATCTTCACCGCAAACACACTTGAACAGTTCTTGGGTCTTGCCAGCCATGAACAAGGGCACCACCTTGGGTGGCAGTTCTGTTCCTAGAGGTTAATTAGGAAAATAATATGCATAATTATTGTATCACATTCGTAACTTGACAATAAAAAGAAACTCACAATTTAATTGCATGTTACAGATAGATAGATGGTGCATGGTAAGATATGATTGCTGGAAGCAAGAATTGGGAGATTATTTTTTTACAAATTGAAATCAATAAAAATACATAAATTTGTTAAGTAGTGATATACACTCTTAGATATTTCTTCAACTGATTGTGAGAAGACGATAATCAGAAAGAACTGACTCTATAATAATAATAATAATATGTGGTATTGAAAGAATTTAACGTTCCATAAAGAGAAGTCTAATCTGTATGAAAGAGTAAAGATTTTAAACAAACCATCTCCACCGCCTTCGGGCTCTGGTGTTTTCTGTGCCTCTTCTGCCTTAGGTTTAGCTGCCCCTGTTTAAAAAAGACATAAGGAAAATCAGGAAAATTTTCATTATTGAAAGATTTAAGATTAGAAAATTACAATTGAATTGGATACTACTTAAAACCTGGGAATAAATAGCGAACTAATAACATATTTCAATACATGGGGAGCATACAGTCTTTCAAATAATAAAAAATATAATAATATTGTAAAACAAATATTGTATCCTCACAAATTCCCACCAAATACTAATAAACAGGATTTTTCTCCTTGATTCTGTCACCTCAACAATGATAATGTTATGAGTGAATGAAACAAGGATAATAAATTCAAATGATGCTGTGTAACAATTATTTTTCTTTTTAAGACAAAATCAAACATTTGATAGTCACAGCAAAGACCTTGACAAGTTTGAGCAAGCTCAAAATAATGTATGAACAAACAACCTTTTCCACCCTTCTTGGCTGGCTTGGATGATGAAGTCTTCTCCCTTTTCGCTTTGGCTGGAGTGCCTGACTTCTCAGGTGTCTTTGCAGCTTTATCTTCTGCTTTAGTATCAACCTCCTTCTCATCTGCTTTGGCATTCTCTGCTTCCTTTTGGGTCACATCAGCCTCTGGGTCGGCCATGTTGGTCTTGTATGTATGGATCTGCTTATCAAAGGCTTAGATCTGGGCAAAACAAAATGAAATTGATCATTGATGCCTTTTCACATTATTAGTTTATTACAGTGAGTTACTTTCACAATCAAGATCTTAGAATGAGAGCCATCTCAAGAAGAGGTACTATGAATAGAGTCTATGATTATGACTAGAGTAAAGGAGCCGGTAATCGGACAGCTCCAGTTTTCGGCTGATCCATTGGATGCATGGTAAAATCCCTTTAAAATACATCGCATAATAGCATATCACATATCCCACACATACCATACCATGCCAGAGTCACTGAAGAACCACATTTGCAATGGAAAATATATCCTAAAATATCACATTTTAGCGATGTTATCGGCGGTCCCGCTACCCAAATCTGAAAATCGAGTTTCTTACGCGTGTATGTAAGAAATATGGGTACCATAAAATGAGCTTAATTTCAAGTATTTTTCAGATTTAGAGCCCGATTTTGTGTTGGTCGCAAGCTCAAAAGTATCTCATCGCATGTATTAAATCAATGCAGCCGAACCCCGCCACGCACACACGATATGTCCGTCTAATTCAGATCCCAACTTCCGATCACCGCTGTGCCTGTCTTCGGCCAGGCGAGCACCTGGGAGCTCCGGCGTGGGATACCTGCTCCGCCCGCTTGTGCAATACATCAGCGCCGAAACGCACGGCGCGCGCGAGCGCTTCCTATTGACTTTGTACATGCGTCCGAAAACTGGTTCGCTATGCCGATAACCGGCTCCAAAACAGTGAAAATTGAAATGAATATTGTCATGGCAATTCGTGATTTTTTTCTGGGATTCTTTTTTTGTTTAAATAATAATAATATTTACTTCATGATTTGAACAAGAAATGATAATAAATAGGAAGTAAAGAGTCCAAAAAATAGGATTTTGTCTTAAGTGGCCGAAAACCGGGTCCTTTAGTCTAACTATGATGATGAGTATAACTTATCCAACTAGATCTATGTTATGGCAATTTATAATTTGTTTAGTCTGACTCTGACTGCTGAGGGGATTCATCATACTGTATGTATAGATTCTATCTAGATCTAGGCCTATTAAAAATCTAGTCAAATTCTTTCTAAATTTTAACTTCTTGCACTGGCAAGTATGGCAGTGGCCAGTGCAGTGAGTGTGAAACTCAAACTCATTCAAACGCCCAAACTGCAGCGGCAAATGCACAGGAACCATGTGCAGAATATTGCACTTTTTTCAATAATAAAAAATGGACCCTTTCACCCTGGGGCTCCCAAAACACGAACAGTAAACATCAGTACTAAAAATAGAATCTATTCTTCTTCGAAGTTCGAGAGCTGAGACCGAGAGTGAGAGTGTCCGTTGGTGGGACGACTTCTTTTACTTCAGTCCCACATAAAGCACATTGTGTCTTCCTGAGCTGAAACAAGCATTCATTTTCATTTTCCCCCCTCCATTAAAATTAGTAATAAACCAAATATTTGCTAATTCAAACTTCACAACCGATATAAAAATTCTGTATTTCTTTATATAAGTGTACATAAACAAGTGGTACTTGAATATTTAGTTAATAAAGGTTACTTTCAGACTCACCAAAAATTATTTGCACGGACTATAATCTGCTGTTGTCAAGCAACGCTCCTTGAACCTTTCGACCTATACGCATTCAAACAAAACGGATCATAGTGTCTTCAAGTAGACAAACGTAAAAAGAAAAAAAAAACGAGAATAACAATTTTCTTATAATTATTTGCAGGTCGAAGAGAAAACATTCACTTGAGCTAAAGGTCTAATTCATATAGTTAATTTGGCAATTAATTTGATTAGTTTATAGACAACCGATAGCTAGAAAACACCTACAATGCCCTTCAATAGGTTCAATAGGTGAAGATGACCCGCTTTTCATTCTTAAATCTTTTTCATCTTTGCCTTAACGAATTCTCAAGGAGATAATTTTGGCTGGCACATACTAGAATTAGAATACATACATTCGCTGTGTGCCTGCATGAAAATATGAATATAAATGTAGGCCTCTATTATGAGGAGAGATTCTTTACAAATATAGGACTTATGCAAAGCATCTAAAAATCTATATTTCATTGTGATTCCAAAGCACTAGCACTCCATATTATCCTCGGTGGACCCGGCAGACCTCAGTATTATGAGTACTATCATTTGAAAATAATAATAACAATATTAATACGAAATACCGTCTCTAAGCGCTTTACATATATTATTACCCCCGTCATCGGATTCATTCACGCACAATGTGCACCATGGTCACCTTGAGGGCATACAACAGTAAAGAAAGGCTTTCGTCATCCTGCCAGATCCCCCATTTTCCACCTGGGTATGAGTGGGTAATGCAGATTAATACCTTACTAGAGGACATAGTGCTGTGTCGGAGATTGAACCCACGACATTTACATTTCATGTCATGTGCTGACGACACCTTTATACAGGCAATACCTGAACACCGTGTCCGTATTTTGAAGTCACTTTTCTTCAGTAGTTTTTACGAGATACTTTCGAAACTTATAGAAAGATAATTTAAATCATAAAACATATACAAACCAAATATAGTATGCAGCATAATGTTATCTCATTGGGTGACACAGCTGTTCATCATACATTACACTTTTGATAATCATCAGGGTTATCAAAAAGTTGTGAAGCTGAAGTTGTGAATTAAAGAGGGTATCATTTTTACCAGGGGCGTCACTTCTAATAATAGTAGCGTAGGCAGCATTTACAATCGATTTGTTATAGTTTATCACAGTGCTGGAGTGGGACTTTGAAAAGAAGGTATGCTGAGAACAAAGCAACGTCTGAGACCAATTAAGTAAACTTCCGGCTTAAGATAGGCCTATATGACATCATCCTGCAATCTCTATAGACCATTTTCTTAAGCTGAACTGTATTTAAGATGCAAAAAGACGAAAATGTTCTCATTCAGTCATTTGCTTTCGAAGACTTGACACCACTAGTTCTTGACTGATAAATCCAGCAATCTTTTAGTTTGCAACTGATAACTATAATACTTCTTGGATTTCACTAAACTCTTGTGTTATATTACAACTCGCTTCTTCAGTGTTTGAAGTTATCTTTCCACCTTTGATCTTTTAAAGTGACAAGCTATATAATCGTCATTTTCCCTATTATAGGATTGTCTTGTTTCTATTTTCGTTTCACAAAATTTGCAGGCCGGTGAACACCTATTATGGCTACCAGACGGGCACCGATATGGAGAGGCGGGAAACGCAACAGTTCGTCAGCCTTTGGAGAGCGGGATCATGCAGGGCGTGGCACGGGCAAACGGTGCAAGGCTGAGTTTTGGGATAAAGGAGTCAGCGGGAAGCAGAACAAGACTTTTGTCGATGGTACCAGTCGAGATCGTTCGGTAATACATGTTCGCTATTTTTACAGGGATGGGTCTGGAAAACCGAAAACGTCGTCGTTTATCTCGTAATGCTTAATAATTTGCACACGGTTAGATATTGCAGTTAAAATATATTTTTTAGGTAAAAATATGGCGATTGTAAATTATGTTATACGTCAACTTGTCACTAGTCAGTTACCAAAGTGTAAACATTTAATTTATTATTCATTATTAACTCAGCTCCTTTTACATGTTCAGAAGATTTCAACAAGTTGATATTAAAGCAGCATTTCTCGAAATAAATCAGGCTCAATTTAATGATTCAAATGTCTTATTGATGATAACCCTTTTTTTCTTCTTCGAAATCCAGGTCGCGTATATCTTCGCAGACAGTCAGCTGAGACCTGTGGTGCAAGGAGATGTAGAGCTGCCGCAAGGCCCAATCAAATTGATCATCAACAGTACACCAGGGGGCACTTGCCATCATGTTGAGAAGGAACTTCTGGACTTCAGTTGGAGGCGGAAACCTGACATCGTGGTGCTTGCCGCAGGGACGAACAATATTAACTTTGGCTTGGAATCCCTTGACGTTGCTTGCAAGCAGTTCCGAAGTCTCCTGAGATCCGCTCTTTGCATGACCCCAAAGGTATATAACTTAGCGCTAAGCTAACATTTCAAGTATTGTTGTTATTAAAAAAAAATGACGGTAAAGGTCAATGATTGTCCACTTCAATATATTTCACCTTGCTGTATGCAGTATTCACAAATAGCAATGTTTTAACACAATGTCAGAAGGGAGGGGGAGGGGCGAAGTGTTTGACATTATGGGTCAACATTATATCGATCCGATGTTATTTTATTTTTTTATCTCTTAGGCAAATTATGTGCCTAAAGATCCATTTTTTAGTCACCTTGCCGACATTTTCATACAGAATGTATATGGTCTAATTAGGAAATAATCAATTGAGTTATCCATATTATATTTGATTTCATTTGAATATTTATATATATATATATTCTATCAGACATGAACCCGACAATCCCTAAATCCAATTCTGTTTCGTTTTTCAAATCACTTTCTCGTCACCATCTAGGTTCTCGCCACCAGCATCGCTCCCCGTCTTGACAAGAAGGGACGCCTCGTCCAAGAGTACAACTACTGCTTCTCCATGATCTGTCAGGAGGAGGGGGTCTCCTGGTTAGACATGACCGACTCCTTCCCAACGGATGACACGAAGCTATGGGCTCGTGACGGACTCCACATCAGCGAGTGCACCGGTCTACCTCGGCTTCTCAGGGTATTGCATCGGAGGATGGTGTCTATCTTGTTGCCTGATGATTTGTCGTCAACTTCAGTTCAGGGGCAGAAGATGTAAAGCAATTTGTGCTCGAGATGTTCGCCGCTATATATCTCGACTGAGACGTGTTCACTGTTAAGAGAAGTATCTCCTTTATTTATTCATATAATTTTTTTTTTTCTTTACATCAATTATTATTGTGCATTTAAACTAAAACGACATTTTGATGTTATTTTTGTTTAATCCATTGTTCATGAAAATGCATGCATGTCACCCCAAAATGTGTCTATCATTCAATTATAGCTGATGCATACACTTATTTAGATAATGAATAATTCATCGCCCTTTTTCTATTGAAGTAGTTATTCATAGCAGTGAAATAAATGATTTTTTTTTCTATCACATTGCAGAAAAGAACCAGACTGTGTCAATTTATTTCAGGGCTGCATTGGAGGAATATTGAGAACCTCATTTATAAAATGTCTTTTCTTTTATCTTCTTTTTCGCTCTGCCCTAATTCTTTACGCTTGTTTTGTACGTCTCGATCGTTGTTAAGTGTTGTCCGTCTTCAACTCTTGGTCTCCTGTTTGTATTATTTTGTTGGCGGTATGGCGGGGTTTTGATTGGCATGACTTAAATCCTAAGACAGGATTTTTGTCGCCTCTCTTCTTCCTCCGCAAGTCAAGTCCCTGGCTCCTCGTGCCACCGCTGGTTTCGACAGAAGGGACCTCTGGCTCGGGGTATTTTACAATACCCTAGATTATAGGTTAGAACAGGCGATTTTGATTATTCAGAGGCGACGGAGCAACTCCAAAAGTGGGGGTGGGGGAGGCACCAACAAAAAAGGGCACTTTCTGGGAAAAAAGAACTTCAAAAGGAAATCTCAAAGCGAGAATACACATTTTTTTAGGGATGATTTTAATATTTGTTTCTCTTTATACATAGTATAATATATTGCTCAAGCATTATAATTTGCAGTTGGGTGTGATGGTCTAACAATCAATTGGCGAGCGAGGGAAACTTTTAAGATTTGTAAGGCCGCAGTGCGAAAAACTACATCTTATAAAGAGGAAAAACCCAATCCTGGCACTCACCAGGGATTTAAAAAAAAAAGCACTAATCGGAAATGGGCATTTGTTGACGGAAAAGAGGCACCCATCAGATTTTGATAGGGGGCATTTATAAAAAGTGAAAAGGAGCATTTATGCAAAAGGGATAGGATCCTTATTGTTAAAAAAAATAATTATCAGAGGTGAAAAGGGGCACTTATCGCATCTGAAAAGGGGTACTGACCATAATTAAAAGAGGCACTATGAGAATGAAAAAGGGGCACTATAAAGGGAAATGTGCATTTGTTCAAGAAACGGGGCATTGATCAGATTTTAATTGGGGCCGCATTTATCGGAGGTGAAAGCGGGCTTTTATGAAAAGGGGGATGTGACTCTTATTACAAAGAAAGAGAGGCACATGTTAAAATAAACGGGGCACTTAAAAGAGGTGAAAAAATGTTATTATGAGAAGAGGAAGGGGCACTTATAAGAAGGTAAAAGGTGACGCGTCAAAATAAACAGGGGCATTTATTAGAGGTGAAAAGGGGCACTTATCGCATCTGAAAAGGGGTACTGACCATAATATGAAAAGGGGGCACTATAAAGGGTAATGAGCATTAATTGAAGAAAAGGGACATTGATCAGATTTTAATTGGGGCATTTATCGGAGGTGAATGCGGGCTTTATGAAAAGGGGGATGTGACTCTTATTGAATAGAAAAAGAGGCACGTTTAAAATAAACGGGGCACTTAACAGAGGTGAAAAGGGGGTAATCATGAGAAAGGGAAAGGGACAATTATAAGAAGGAAAAAGGGGACGTGTCAAAATAATAGGGGCATTTATTAGAGATGAAAAGACGCTTATCAGGAGGGGAAGGGGCACCGTTGTCAAAGTAAAAAGATGATTTCTCAGAATGAAAAGGAGCATTTATGAGAAGGTGCTCTTTATCAAATGGGGGCACTTTTAATAAGGAAAAGGGGCACTTATCAGAAAGGAGAGGGGGCACATGTGAAAATATAAAGTGCGCTTATCCAAATTAAAAAGGGATAGTTAATAAAAGGGGAAGGAGCACCTGCCAGATGTGAATAGGACAATAATTATCAGAGGTGAAAGGGTTCCTATTAAAAGTGAAAATTAAGGGGTACTTACTAAAGATTAAAAAGGGCACTTTATGAGAATGACAGATGGACACTTATTGCAAAGGAAAATGGGAACTTAATTGTCGAAGGAAAAGGGGTATACGTGCCAAAATAAAGGGAGCACTTATCAGAGGTGAAAACGGGAAGGGGCACTTTTAAACATTAATGAGGGCACTCGTCAAAGTTAAAGGGGACTTTTCCTATGTAAAAAGGGGCACTTTTGGGGGTACTTGTGTCTCCTCCCTGGGGTACCGCCTCTGTATTATCTCTCTTTCGTTGTTAAGTGCTGGGTTTGAATTAAATACTTACGGATGGCGTTGCCCTACTGTAGGAACTGATGAAACAAAAACAAAAGTATAGCTACATGCATAAGTTAAAGGCGTACACATTTGAAAGATGGCTTGAGGGAATGTTTGATATTCATAAGATCATTACAAAATAATACATGCATACAGTCTTAGTAATTAAAAAGTGCTATTTTTTGTCCTTTTTTTTAAACCTCATGTTTATCAATCTAGGTCTTTTCCGAATATATAGTCTGTCCTATAATCTCACATATTATTTCGTCTAGCTGTCACCCCTCTTGACTCCCAATACACACAAATAACACAATAATACACTTCAATTATTGTGGAATAGCCTGACAACGACTACTGAGAGCCGGCCGTTTATTCAGTATGAATGTTTAACATACATTTCTTCTCGTTTCCTTCACTGGAAACCGTTTCCTTCACTATCATGGTCCAGGATAAAAAACCAGAGATAAAACTCAACGAGCATAAAAACTTTGGAAAACCTTATTCAAACACAGTCATGTAACACTACATGACACAACGCACTTTTATTGTAAATAAAAGTTGTCTCGTTGAAAGCTCAAGCTAGAATGATCCAATTACACACTAATTCATGCCACGCCCTGGCAGAAATAGCTCGCACACCTGTACGAGCTGCCCATGCAAAGTATTCATTCATTAACGATACAAACAACATTTTGTCTGCTATACAATCGTACCGCAGACAAATAATATTATTTGGAAGCGCTGCTAACGCGTTGGTTCCGAAACTAAAAGACATATAACAGCGCCATCTGTAATTATCATGTCATGCATATCGAAGGTTATATGTTCTATCTATACGTAAGGAATTTTTTTATTAACGACTACAATGGAGATTTATGTTTCCTCATTTTATTGAAGACATATTGCTCTTTCTGAACTTCTTTTTGGCAACCATAGCACTATACCAACAAACAATGTTTTAATGCCATGGTGGAATTTGTAGTCTTTTCATTATACTGCACAGACAACTCGAAATGTGACATTTCGAGTTGCCACACAACACTTACAGGACTAATGTACAGACGAACTGCATGGGAGGAGAATGGCTCAATAAAATGGAAGAATCGCGGAGAGAGAGAGAGAGAGAGAGAACGAGAGAGAGAGAGAGAGAGAAGGAAAGATCATATATATATAGAGAGAGAGAGAGAGGAGAAAAGAGAGTGAGAGGGTTTGTTTATTTGTGTTGTGGTTAAAACCATTATAGTGGATCATATTGATCGGTATACCTCGAGGCTATTGTAGCCATCAAATTAGTCGATAACCAGTCTCCGCATTGGACTCATTTTGCTATAATAAATTGAAGAGGGGGAAAAAAAAAAGGGGGGGGGGGTAAAGGAAATATTGAACCTTAAAGTGTCCTCTATCTAGAATAAAAATAAAATGCATGGAGTCTAGCGTTTTCGCTGTTAATTGTCATAGGCCTATTAGTTATTCATGATAATTATGTTGTAATGATTTTCTAAAGTAAATTGGAAAAGGGTCTTAAAGATAAATTAGTGAATCAATAAACCGAAGTCCATACAAAGAAATCTAAATTTAAAAAAATATCTATTTGGGGGCGTGCCGACCGTGGTGTATTAACACCCCCCCCCCCCCACCAACCCCCCCCCCTCCCCACCCCCACCCCCGACCCCACCCCGACCGTCAGTCAGCTTTTACTACAGTACATCGGGGGCTGAGTACGGTGCCGAGTTGGATGGGAGCAGGGCCGTAGCCAGAGTTTGATTTTTTTTTTTGGGGGGGGGGGGGGCACATACATCTAATTGATCGACGTCCTGGGGAGGGGTCTAAAAAAGTTCAACCGATCTTGGATTTTTTTTTTTGCCGTGGCTACGTGCCTGGATGGGCTGAGAGGGGGTGGGGGTACGGATCACTGCGGCGTAAGCCTCCAGCCCTTATCTAGGATATATGACTTTTATTTATTTACAATTACAACTTTTACTCATATTCATTAATAGTAGTGTCATCATCAGTGTGCAGCACTATACTCATTTTCCAGAAAGTGGAAGTGTGGCAAATCTTGGCTTGGCTTTCAGCGCCGCCTATAGGTATAGGGCCTAAAAAACATGCCCATGTGTCAAGCCATTTTGAAATATCTCTGAAAACAATGTATTATTGATTTGTTATTGTTTATATTTGCTAACCTGCCATTTATGTTTCATTCTTGTCGATATTAAACTTAGGCCTATACTGCAAAACTTTTGAAAAATTACCGAATGAATCATGACATTTCAGACTCCCAGCATTATGATCACCTTCAGACATTTTCTTTACAATGGTTGAAAGGTCTTTTGTGATTGAAAACTTGAAAGTGGGGCAGATTGACCCTCTTTTAGTCTTTATGATCCCGAAGTTAAATCGGTACGATAATTTGGTTTCAATTTGGATCCACTTGCCCATCACAGGTACTCCTCACCAAAGTCACTCTTTTTGAAAACGTAGCACTTGATTTTGTTGAAATTGCTATCAAGCAAGTTAAGTGCGTTGAGCAGGTCAACCAAAATAGCGATGCAATAAGGCGGAACCTGAAATAAAATATTCTTAAAATAGTCAAATTTCATGAATTTGTCTACATAATGATAGTTATTATTTATTTCATTACCTTTATCAGGGCAGTTTTGGTCGTCAATATCTGTGAGATATTAACAAAATCAGTAATTAAGAGAAAATTCAAATTGGCAACGTCAAATTATGCCTCGACATCGATGATTAGAAATACGTATAAAGTCTGGGTGCTAGCTTTGTACGTACATCAGCTGGGCCTATAGCCTGCAAATGGGGACTTGCTTGGAAACTAAGCCTAAGGAGTGGTTCTATAGCTAATATTATCCCAAAAATCACATTAAACAGGATGGATCAAATTACTTGGTGAGAATGAATACTCGTAAAGCTTATCTCCTCTTTGTATGGATGCACTAACGGTTGACATCACATTAGTTCACCATATTATATCGTTATTTACATCGCTTTGTTCCGTCGTCTTGTCTCCTTGGTGACTATGAATGGTTTCGGCTTGTGTAGGCAGCAACGTGTAAAAGCAATCTGGGGGCCATGTCAACCTGTCTCGCCAGGCCAACTGAACAGTGCGAGCAAGTGCCACTAGCTGCAGCAGCAGTAATCTCCCGTATTGTGTGAAGACCATACGACTACGTAGCCGCAGCGCTGTGGATAGGACATTGGGCCTTTTTGGAATGTCTGACAGGATTACTATCGTACTCTATCTCCTTTAAGTTGAACTTGACCTTCCATCAAATGAAGTGAATCTTTGTGTTAATTTGTTTGATGTGATGCTTGATGGTCATTTTCCTATTGCACTCCAAAATGATCTTGCTGTGACTGTGAGGATGCTATCATTCATCAGTTCAGAATCAGAGTGACAGTGAGTGTTGTTTGATGTTGACATGTTAGACTAGTTACTGTTTGTTTTTTTGTTTTGTAATTTGTAGATATGTTACTTTTTAGCCGGTGACTTCAAGTGGAACAATGTGGAATTATATTGGATTATAGACTAGAGACAGACTATCTCCTTGTTTCTTGAATATTTTTTTGACACTCTGAATACATTAAAATTCGATTTGTAATTGTAGTGCCAAAAATCACGGGACCTTGATTCCGCCTTTACAAATTGTGTCAAAATTTATTTTGGGATTTGCAGCAATTGCAACACATTTTTGGGGTCAATTTTGCACAAATTTGAGGAGATTTTTTACTTTTATTTACCTGATTGATAAAATCATGCCCTAGTCTAGACTGACATGTAGGGATGTCTAGACTATGTCTGCAAATTTGTACATTGTACATGTACATTGTATCTGCTAACTGCGACAAACATACACTTTAACTTCTAATAGTAATACTATCTCAGAGCATGTTGATGCAAAATTAATAATATAAAGTGAGAAATATGGACTCCATGTGCAATGATAGAACAACCTTTTTACTTTTGTAGTGATTCAGCACTACACTTTGTAGCATTTTTTGGCAAAAAAGACGATTTTTGTGGCACATTTACTTAGATTAAGAATATACTTTTTTTTTCTTCAAGTCAGTATCTGGATCAAGGGCTGCAAGCCTGCAATAAATTAATTGTAACTTTTTTAAATGAATAAAAAAAGAAAGTAGAAAGGAAATACAAAACGTGAGGAATTCAACTTATTCAAGACATGAAAGTAGAACAAGTTTTATGAAACATTCTAGATCTAGGAAGAAGTTTTCAATGCATTTTTTTTTTGTCAATTTGAGAAAATACAGTACATGTTGTACGATAATAACTAATTGTGGTTCATTTCTTTTCATCTACTAATCATTTACTTTCCATACGATAATGATACATTTCATAGACTTTAACAAAAGTTTGCAAACAAAGAAAAAGAAACCTTTCTAGTTTCTAGGAAATATTGAGTAAGTAACAAGCATAATTGCGAAGTAGTCACTGACATTGCTTATTAACTGTTAAGTAATTTGTGTCTCTCAGTCACAGTAATACTATTTCTGCTTGATTTTTCAGAGTACCGGGTATGGAATCTGCAATAGCAGAACGTCCCTAGTCTGCCCATTATAAAAAAAAAAAACAACGACAAGCAATCATGTCGGAATCCGTTCACAGCAGTCCCAGGAAATCAGATGGCGGCTCAAGCATCCGTTCGAACAGGACTAGCGTGGGACAGTCCATGTCCAACTCTGAACCGGCCCTTGCTAACAACACGCCCGTTCGGAGATTAACTGCCTATGAGAAGTACATGGAAGAAATGAACAATGACCCCAGGGCTCTGAAAGAGGTCACGTTGGGAAAGAGGATAGCATTTTATAAGATCAGGAACGAGCTTGGAAGTGGTAACTTTTCCCAGGTCAAGATGGGACTTCACGCTCTCACGAAAGGTAAGTGCTAAAGAAATTTAGGAAAACAAAGTCCTCCAGCTAATGTACCCATACCTTCCCTCCATCTTTATACCCAAAGACCCAGGACGATGCTCACAATTCAATACTAATGATGATAGAAATATGAGTATTTTACTAACTTTTCGGCTTAGATAAAATACAATGCCAACTGTGGTATTTAGTTTAAGCTTTTGGCTTATTTTACGTGAAGTTTAAGACAGCTCCCAAGCAGACTTGTCAGCCAATTATTTTGGAGGCCTTGATGGGTAGGCATATACATATGGTTGTCGTACGCAATTTAATGCAACATGTTTATTGCGCATTAATTTTGATTGACCATGTGACGTCACGTAATCCGGGGAATGAATTGAATACGGCCCCTGTAATTTGTGAAAGTGGCCTATTGTAAGTTTCAGTTCAAGTTCCGTTCAATATGTATTCATTCTTCAGTATAAAAACAATTTTATAATACAAAATGGCAAATATACATAATATACAAAAAACTGAAACTAAACAAATGTTTATAAAAACTTGTACAGAGTAGTTCCCAGTAAATGGAAACATACATGGTATAAATTAAACATTCATTTATATTCATTCATATAATTTATATACAGTCAGTGAAGTCTTTTCCTTGTGGTTAACAAAATGAATGAGATCATGAAACTATAATGTCCAGTTTATGCATTGCTAACAGACATTTTAAGGGAGAAGTCTGCTTCAATACATTTGCAATACGTACAATGTACTGTATTAAGACTATGCTTTACATTAATTACCAAGAAAACTGGTAACTCAAATTGTAACTAACCTGCTGTCTTAAATATGTACAGTTATTCACTGTACCTTGGGCAACGCACAAAGAGTAATCTTTATTACCAAGGGAAGCATCATCAGCTTTCATGATTTTAATGATAATAATATTCTGGGTTTTCTTGTATACACTGTTCATGTACAGTACAGTATGTAGTGCTTTACATCAACAATGTCTCCTAGAAGTGGAAAGTGATTTACAGATATAGTGTCCTTCTTGTGGGCCCTGCGTTTATTGTAACCCATTGGTACCCATGCAATACACCTGCCCTGGGTGAAGAGGGTCAAATGTGGGTAAAAACTATAAGCATTAGATCCCCGGGACCTCCCTGATGAGAGTCAAGAGCCTTCACCCCGTACACCACAGTGACCCTGGGGATGTGTCCTTTATTGATTGTCTTGGGAATCCATAATGAATGCGCTCAATGTACATGTACATGTATGAATAAAGAGACTTGGGATACTGACTAAACACTGTTTTGTATACAAACATTTCAAGGCTCCGACTTGCAGGCCCAGGTTTACAGTCTTTATAAACCAGCTCGCAGATCTCACATTCTTATTCATATTGTCCAGAAATCTCACGAGTCTTCTGACTCTTCTCATTCTATAATATATATCCCAAGTTGGCCACCCAATATCCAAATGTGCATCTTCTTTTTTTATCTTCATATTAAAATCCAACTACCACATACGTACATGTACATCTGTGAATCTTGATGTACACCCCCTCCTTCTTTTTCCCCTTTTCCCCCCTTTTTTCCCCCTTTTTTTTTCTCTCTCTCTCGTTCCTCTTTTACCAATATTTTTTCATCCATATTTGTATTATTACATGTGATGGTAGTCATGCTATCAAGTTTTACTTACTTTGTCAACCCTCCTGTTTAATGTTTTTGATTAGTTACAGCCAGCCTTACTTTATTCTACATAATATACCACCATCCACTTTAAGTAAACCATGATGCCTGTGTGTGTGTCCCTGTAATGTGCAATAAATCATATGCAAAATGTTCCGTTGATCCATTATGAACTACTCTATATTGATTGGCACCATCTAATCTCACCCAAAGCCAATCGATGAATCTGTGCCAAAGTGTCATGGTGATCAATAAACAAACATGATGTAGACAAAATTACATTTGATCATGTGCTTGCATGCAAAACATGGGGTGCAGAGTCCATTACAATTGATTAAGTTTCTTGTAATTGTATGCAAGATGAAAACAATACATGCATTTAATCTTCGCTCAGTTTATGAAGCTTAATTAATATTTAATGTGTAATCCATTATTTTTCATACGTGTACACATGTGTATGAATAATATCTTTGAGGGTATTTCATAACTGTAGCATTGACAAAAATTGAAAACTAAACTTGTGGGCTGATGCTCCAAACTCCACATTTTGTTGTTTTTTGTTGCTAGTAAATTGTTGTTTAATAATAAATTGTAGCATTACCAATGTTAAAAAGTGCTGGGGCGCAAGTCCAAAGAGCCTTTGACAACAAAGAAATAATATAAAGAGTTACTCTCATTTCTGATCTAAATGACATAGGCTGCAGAGAACAATATAGTTGTAGTTCTGAATTCCTTTTTGGCCAATACTGTACACTGTACATTTTTGTACGTGTTTAGTCTTCCTATGAAGAAACTTAATGGGATGTGCCCAAGTATACTGAGCTGTGTGCAGTAGCTTTCAAGTCAAGGTGTTTTCTCGGGGATGAGGATGGACAGGTCCTCATGTTTCGTCCCCGTAGTTGCTTAGGTATTTTGCTCGCTCTCCCTGCCAGTTTAAAAGGTTTTAGATAATGCACCAGAGAGATAATGTAATATGCAGGGTAGACTGAGTGGAATTGCTTTCTAATGACCCTCTTCTTTCACAAGAGGCCTTCCTGAGAGACGGAAGGTGGCCGACGACGACTGCGTTCGTCTCACCGTCTCCATCCAAAACCTTCCAACCCCAGTTCAGACTACTAAAATTCATGGTATAATAATAATAATAATAGCTAGTTCTTATAGCGTTTTACAGATATATATATTATTACCCCGGTGACCCGGTCATCGGATACATGATGTACAGTACATGTAGCTACAGTATGTGATAATTTTCCTTGTCTGAACTCTGAAGGTCTTATGACGAAAACATCGTATGTTGAAACGTCATGTCACAAAATGTATTTCTAGCGATTTGTGCATCGTTTCAAATGAAAGGCAATGAACTTCAAGTACATCAACATCATATCATATGAAAATCATGAGTTTACATTGAGGAATGGCCGACTGTCATATCAACTGCCCTCTTCGTATAAACTACAGTGTAGTTTCTTTACACTATTTTTCCATAAACACCCCTTGTACAATGCCTTATGTTATACATCCGCCCTTCTGTTACACCATGATTCTTTAACAAGGTTTGTACCGTATACATTTCCTTTTGCCTGAATAGTCTTCAAGATCCATCAGGCCTCGCTCGGCCTCCTGATGCATAATGCAACTTGAGACTGACCTGAAATGTGATTACCTGTTCTATTTTGGGCCGGTTCTTATACTTTTCTGGCATACCCGTTTCTGAAGTAATTACCAAAGGAATTTGTGATGTGTCATTTTTTGTAAATGTAAATGTACATGTACAATACATGCTGAGTTCAAAAGAAAGTAAATTGTCATTTTTATAATGTGTTCTTGTAAACTCATTTTGACATTTTGACAAGAGTGATTTAATTCAAAAATACAGTTCATATGATAGAGGACTTGGAGGTAAATTAAGTACCGGTATGGCTTTTGATTTATGGAAGCTTATTTTATTGATTTTTCGCTAGCTTTCTTTTTCTTTAGATGTTTATTTATTAATTTTTAAACGAGTAAATTAATACAAATTACAAGTGTATAGTTCATGGAGGTACCTGTACATGTACATGTGGCTTTAAAAATACAGAATCTTATTCAATTGATTTTTTCCATTTACATGTAAGTCTCGTTGTCTTTCAGGAGTTGATTGCTCAACGCTTTTGTTTTCTTTCACGGAGGCCTACACTGTACTACTGTATGTACAAACAGGGTTGGATGGTAATTACTAGGGTGGTAAATACCAAAAAAAGCAATCTCAGTTCTCATAAACCCATGAACTTATTTATTTAATTTAAAAAAAGTGAAAAACATTACCGGTAAGTCTAATTGATGGACTTGAATCGATAGATCTATTGCAATGTTTATTATAAATGTCTTACTATACAATTTAATTGTACGTGTATAGTATTTCCCAATATTTTCTAGGAAATTGTCAACCTTTTGTTCATGTACATACTGGCTATTACGTATTCGTTAACCTTGTTGTTCATGTTACAGACCTTCATTTAAGAAATAATGAGCTTAAAGGTGCATTGTCCATTTGAAGGATGGGTTTTAATTGTTGTTTCTCCCAATGCTCTCTGCATGCACAGATGTTACATGTATGTGTACAGATCTACGGCAGTAAAGTTATAATCTGCTGAAAAATAACAAAACTGTTATTCTGCATTTATGATGACATGAATTCTTGAATATTGCATTTACAGCAAATTTTGTATTAGCCATAAATATAGAAATCTGAATAAAAATAAGAAATAAAACAAAATCAGTAGTTGAAGAAGAAAAAAAATGATTGCATCAGTCATGGCTTCATCTATCTGTGATCAAACTATCACAAGTTAGCAATTATGTGATTCTTGCAAGTTTCCCTCCCATACATGTATGCTCTGTACATGTACTATAAAAATAGAAAATGTTCAAGCATGTACTGTAGGCCTACTGTACTGTACATGTACACCCTAAATATAATTATTGCAAATGTGTTCCCCTGTATGAAACAAATCTATTCCATCATCAATAAATAAGAAAATTATTTTTGTTTTTGTTTTTTGTACAGAGCAAATTTGAGAGTGTTGGCAATTTGTGTTTTACTGATGACTCCTTTAAAAGTTCTTAACTATTTCCTATTTTTAATTAGATTTTGCTCAAATTTTCACTTTCTCTCATTTTTTTGCTTTTATTAACAAGCTACACCTGTAATTATCATGGTGAGCTGCACCTTTAACTCTACATTGTGAGATTTTAATTTCATTTGATCACCAAGGAGTTACAATGAATTGCAAAATACAAAGCAACATGAATCTATTTACTTTCAATAATACTTTTTAATAACATGTTCTCAAGCATGACCATGAATTATTGATAGCCACAATGACGTTGGAGTGGGGACCATATAGAAAGACCACATCCCGGGCCCCCGGTGGGTGTCTTTAAATTCTCATTATATTAAAAAAAAAGAGAATATGAGAGGGCCTCTCAAGATACGTGACAGTGTTGCCAATTTGTGTTTCACTGATGACCACTTCAAAAGTTCATAACTCTTTCCTACTTTTAATTAGATTTTGCTCAAACCTTCACTAATTTGTTTCTCTTAATTTTCTGCTTTTATTAATTGATACATGCTTGTCAGGATGGACTTCACCTTTAACACTACAATAGGAGGTCTTAATTTCACGGGGTCACAAAGGAGTTATAATGAATTGCTTCACAAAGCATTATGAATCTATTTAATTTCAATAACATGTTTTCAAACATGACCATGAATTATTGATACCCCAAGTGGGGATCCTATAAAAAGGCTACAATGTACATCCCCAGTGGGTGGCTTTAAATTTTCATTATTTGATGGTTTGAATTGCTTAGCAAATCAACTCAAATCTATTATTCATATTTAATAACATGTTCTCAAAACTGATAATGCATTATTGATACTTCACAATATTTGTTTTTGGTCACACACACTTATAATATTCTAGTCTATAGTGCAGAATTTCCCACGAATGACCCTGAAATTGACTCTGAAATTCATGAATGTTGATAGGGAAGTACATTACATGTGCTGTTTCATTTTGGAATGATTAAAGAGTGTGCTGAATGTGTGGGAGGATTCAGAGAAATGGGGGTAGGATTCAGAGAAATAGGGGGGGGGGGAAGTAGGAAGACATGTACATGTACATGTCTAGACCATGTGCTAAATAATTTAGTTAATCCATGTCTATAGACCAACATCTGTATAGTATCATGTGAAATGTTTTTTTCTAGCCCACATTGATTATTGAGCAAAAAGCATGCTGTACATGTGTACATGTACTGTACATGATGATGTGCATAATGTACATGGACATAATGATGTTAAAGGGATCCGGTAACTTCATAGATCCTTTAAAGAAATCCTTGATTTAGCCGATGCTGCAATGATAATTATAAACCTTTAGGTCAGTCAGGAACCCCATGACTTTTACAAGCCAATCGCCTGTCTGATTATAAATCAAGATATTTATGATTGAAAATCAAAATAAAATTTTGCGTTTGCCAAACAGTTTTCATAATATTACTATTGGGGAAAACGAGTATGGTTAAACCGGTCACTCAAAGGTTTTTACTTTTTTGAGGCACTTCTTGATCATTTTGAAGCGCAATTTTTTTAGGGCTTCAATATAACACCATATCACAGACACTGATAACACAACACATACTTAAAGGTGAATGTACACTGTAAAATAGCAATTGCACTACATGTAGGTAAAAAGAGAAGAAGATTGATAATGATATGGATTTAAATTGTAAAATGTGAAAAGAATTCACACTACTGTATATTTAGTACTTTATTACGAAGCAAAAATGAAGTCTGTGTGAGAGAGTTGTACACTTGTAAATGCGCTTCTTTTTTCAACATATACGTACATGTACCCTGTACCATATGTATTGAGGAATTAGTAACACTTTTTCCTTTCTACACTTTGTTTATCCAATGCCTGTATAAAAGTGAAGACATGCACTGATTTCAATTCACCTGTATTATTGTACATGTATCATATGTACATCAACCTGAACGGTACATACAGCGCCCGAGTGTAAGTATTCACCAAGAGCCACTCGAAGCATACATCCTCTTTCCCTCCCATTACTTGGCAAGGAGGAAGCGCTCAGATGCATTTGGCGAGTGCTTTATATTCTGCCCTGTGGCCGGCATGCCATATCACTTACATTTATTAAGGATAGTCGCTAGTACTTAGCCACCGTTGTGTACGCCAAAGCTTCCTTAGCTCAGCGCTCGGTTTATGTGTCCAGTTTTATTGCCAAACGATCCTCAAGTGTACGATTCATCAGTGGACAGCTAGCGGACCTGGACGTGAATACCCTAGATTTTGGTTTGACCAGATTTGATCGATCGTACATGAAGCGTAAAATGGCCCACCATGCAGACAATGTCACTCAACCCAATTTAATTGAAGTACTACAAACAGGAAAGGTGTGCTAATCTATTTAATACTATTTAATGGCTTAAATGGGATTTACTTCAGGTGTTTTAATATGGCACTCTTTAAAGGTAAAGACCAGTTTTGGAAACGCCCCAATTAAAAAAAAAATGAAATGGAAGCTCTTATTACCAATCATGTGAAAGTATTATATGTTTTGACTAATACATGATGATAAAAATTTTGCCGGGAAACTGCCTACTAATTGATATATTTGGTAAATTAGTTTATCTATTTGACTGTGAGAGATAAACGCACGTGTCACGCACGTGTGCTCAGTCCCATATACATCTTTCTGTGTACAGTGCTTGTAACTTTACGAAGACTGGGCCAAATTTCTTATCATTTTGATGATTCCAGAACCTTGCAGTACACACCAATACTTTTAATATGCTAGATGATCAACCTTTTCTGATCGATTCCACAACGTTTCTTTCACAATGCAATCTTATGACCATAACTGGTCTTTATCTTTAAAATACATTAGGATATGCAGCGTATGCATTGTACTAACAATATGTATGTCCATGTTTCAAAACAGGAATTACATGTACGTGTGACACATACCTACTGTATTAAAGCTCACATGGCTTTTCTTCAATTCAGGAAAGTCATGTGAAAAATGACTGTCAGGTTTAGATATGAACTTACTGCAGTAACCATCAATAAGCCATCAAAATGTTACATTTGTACATGTACATGTATGTCTTTGAATCGCATGCATGCATGCATTTTATTTCTTTCCCCAGTATCAAGCTTATCATATATTAAATACAAGTGCATGCTATTATCCATTCACTAATTTTATTTGCATACTGTACATATGACAAGTAATGCATTGACTCTTTAATTTCCCCTGAATATCATATTCAGTTGAATTACAGTATACACTGTACACTATGTATGCACAATTTTTTTGCTTTTCACTATCTAATAAGTATACAAGTAAGCTTTAGTGTATCTACATGTAGGCTCTTTGCATCCTCTTCTTCATATATAGCAGTATTAAGCATCCATACTGGTGCTCTTCCTCTGCCTCTGGTACGTAAGAATGCCTTTGATGTCATTCAATACCTCAAGGTCGTTAATAAGTACATATTTGTATGTACATTATGCAGTGGAGCAAGAGCTGAGCGCAAAGGAAATGCTGGCAGCACCGGGAATCTAATCATACACTGTTACATGCCGCATGCACATCTTGCAAAAGCACATGATAAACTGCGAGGGAATTTATAGAAAAACTGTTCGATCAAAAAATTCTTATACATGTACATGTAGTTGCACTTCTGCATGTTTCAAATGTCATTCCACTTTATGCATACTACATGTATAAGTGCCCTTACCAAAGAAAACTGCTTAATAAGCCTTCGATAAGCCTTCGCTAAGCCTTCACAAAGCCTTCAAAGACTTCATAAGCCTTCGAAGGCTTGTTTTAGTCTTCGACTGCTTATTAGTTTGCGAGAGCTAAGCCTTCAAAGACTTTCATATAAGCAGTCCAAAAATGTTGACTGCTTATTAAGCAGTCAGTAGAAAATAAGCCTTCAAGATAAGCAGTCGCTGAAAATAAGCCTTCAAAGATAAGCAGTCACTTTTAAAGAAGACCACAGAGGCCTTCATTTTCCAAATGTGTGCTGCCATCTAGTGGTAGAAGGCGAATAGGCCAACCGGTAATTTTCAAATTCAAATCTTCACTGAGACTCTGAGCTGAGCTGAACGGCGCATATTTCAATCATTACTTTGCATTTTCGCCAGATTTGTCTTCCTGTAAAACCCACAGTATAGGGAATAAGGGGTAGATTATTTACACCAGGAAAGAAGAATTTTGAGAGTATTCTAGAGCCAGAATTTAACAAAATGAGAAAGGATCGAATTTTGTTACCAAGATTACAGTCCCACACAAGCACTCTTGTGTTGGAGAAATACGACCAACTTTGCTTTGCACTGGACTGCTAGCTGCTGGAGCTACTTTAAACATCCTCATTTTGTCCAGAAGGTGAGTAATACAATTACACAATACGAAATTGAGTTTGCTTTCTGTACAGATTAGGAAATTGCATGGTCATTGATTTTGTAAATACTTGTTCACAAATATATTTGAGCAAATTAGCGCAGCTGCAGTTGATGACGGAAGGTTTAGGTAATATAGGCAGTCGAAGGTTTGTACCCAGTGGACAACGCTCGAAGGTTTAGGGGATAAGCAGTCGACAACGAAGGTTTATAGGTGATTCAACGACGAAGGTATAAGCAGTCAATGATGAAGGCTTAGCTAATTTGCATATTAACTTGGCTGTGGGAAGGCCTACGGACTGCTTATAAGCCTTCGAAGGCTTAGGAAGGTTTAAACACGACTGCTTATATAGAGCTTCATTATAAGCAGTCGACTGCTTATTTAGAGCTTCATTATAAGCAGTCGACTGCTTATTTAGAGCTTCATTATAAGCAGTCGAAGCTAATTTGCATATTAACTTGGCTGTGGGAAGGCCTATCGACTGCTTACAAGCCTTCGAAGGCTTGCAGCAATACATTGACATGCATGTTGCAAATGAAGGCTTGCGACTGCTTATATCGACTGCTTGTGACTGCTTATGCGACTGCTTAGCGAAGGCCTTCAGTTCGGTAAGGGTGGTTTAATGAATGCATTGTTATTCAAAACCACAGATCTTACTCTGAAATACTTGTACATGTAGGCCTACATGTTGAAATCCTGTGACAGGAATTAGAGGTGCAATATATATATATGTTTTATAAATTCAACCAAAATTAGCAAAGTTATGTTCATGGGAAGGATTTACAGTATACAGTCATTTAAAAAGTAAAGCAAAGAGAAAGAGCTAAAAAGATTCTCATATATACAGTCGGGCATTAAAAACAGACTCAGAACAGAAAACATCCTCGTACAAACTGCAGTCATGTTGAGATAACAATTTTAGGAAACAACATCAGATGCAAAGTTGGAAAAAAAAATTCTCCATGGACCTTGCAACTAAGAACTAACCTACACCAACTAGCCTACATGTATGTAGCTGGATAGCAATGTGATTGAGTCAAGTCACATCCATCAGCCATGTAAGTAATAGCGTGTTTGTGTTGTTGGTATCATCAGCCGATGAAGGAAGGTTTTAGACTGCATGGCTGCATTCTCGGATTGTTTTTCACTCATGGGGAATTTGACCCTCGCTTGCGAGACCAAGCCAACGTGTTAAACTAAAACTGTACATGTATGTGTTGAGCGAACCCGGTCTGTAGGTCGAGTCTGTACGGGGTGTCCTGTACGACATACATGTACATGTATGTCATTTATCAATTTACTTCATCTCAAAACAATTAAATATATTGATATGACCATTCATCAATGGTTCTTCCCAGTATCGCTATTTAAACATTCAATGGCCCTAGGGAAGGATACCGTATATAACGGTGTATAAACCGCACTTTTTTGCCGCCGAAAAAAATTCAAAGTCGGGGGTGCGGTTTATACACGGTACACCAAAAAAAAAAAAAAAAAAAAAGTTTTTTTTTTTTTTTTTTTTTTTTTTTAAGGGCGAAAAAGAGGGGTGCGGTTAATACACGAGGGCGGTTTATACAACGTTATTTACGGTAGTCCATTTTTAGACAAAATAGATGAAAAGAAAGAAGAAAACATGCATGTTTTATGAGACACGTTGTATGTTACATGTGTGTAATATATTTGAAGATAAGTACATTTAGGACTTTTTAGGTCGTTAAAGTAATTTATTAATACCTGTTACTTTACATTATTGTGGGAGTAGTTAAATTGTTTATAAATTTGTCTGAGAATGTCAGAAAAGATAGTGTAGGATCCGTGGAAGTACATCTACCTGAACATGTTCATGTAGATCAATCATTCTATTATTTGTACTGGAAATTTGAGAAATTGTATTTCTGAAAGGTTTTATAAAAAAAAATCAATTGACAAGATCTAGAAATGAAAACACAAATGCTAGAAATCACCCTGACATTTTGAGATAAATGCTTTTACATTTCGGAAAAGAGAATATTGACGACAAACATGTATATTTTCGATATAAATAACAGTTTATAAGTATTTGTATCACACAACTCTAACATGTATGCAGATATTAATCACTATAATGCATATTATTAATACTGTATTTGCTGATTTTCAGGAGAATTGCGCATGGTGTGACATAAATTGCTCATTTTTTCCATCTGCTACTAATTAGCTGCTAATTCGATTTGAAACCTCTAGGGACAGTGTCTCTCATGGTTTCATCAGCATCAATGATGACTTCATAATAAGTTGGAAACTTGATAATTTGTCTCTCTGATTGTGTTGATATGATTGAGGAAAGAAATAAACCAAATGTACATGAACATTCATAGACAAGGACTAGAAATCTCTCTTCTTTACTATACTATGTGCAATACTATTGCATGCATACTTGCATAGTATTGAAAATATATTAGATGTTAGAAATAATAATAATAATAATAGCTCGTTTTTATATAGCGCTTTTCAGGACCGGAGGCCCTCACAAAGCGCTTTACAGATAAGTATATTATTACCCCGGTCATTGGATTCAGGCTTACCCGCACACAATGTATGCACATCCTCCACTCCCTTCTCTTGGGCTCTAGACACATTTGTCTATCAGGTTAATTGATTTTATGGGAAATTAGCAATAACATACAATACAGCATATCATTTAATTTGTTTAAATATTAAAAAAAAAAAACATTATTATCATTATTGTTTTTTGGCCCCCCACACATATCTACATGTACACATACAGTCTAACTAGGTCATATTCATTTTCAAAATTACAGGCAGTTCATGTACAGTGTAAATACATCTAGACATACAGTAGTACTCTTAAAGAGAAGGTTGAGTTCTGGGAAGAGGTGAACAATAATTTGTGAGCATTACTCATTCTTATTATGCAAGTGTGGAAGAACATCAGTTAAGACATGTTCCATGAAAAGCACGGCTCTTATATTATACAAATTCTTATATGCTAGATGATCAACCTTTTCTGGTCGGTTCCACACCGTTTCTTTCACAATGCAATCGCATAACCAGAACTCAACTTCATCTTTAAGTCAAGCCCTAAAGAAAATATGTGAGCGAATCATGCAATCATTTAATCTTTTTGGTTCCATACTGTATGTTAATTCTTCCTAATGAATAAACAAAAACAAATAACATGAATTGTCGTTATAATGAAATCCTAGTTTCCACTGACCGACTTCTGGATGCCTTGAGCAAGATGCTTATGATATATTGACGTAATTCTTGCTGACCCAGATCTCTGTCCTTTATATAGCCGAAACTAAGGACACCAATCTCCAATTACACCCTCCCCCCCCCCCCCCCCCCCGCCTTCCCCTCCCCCTTTAAATAAGAGCAAGAGATGATGCACATGGTAGTGAGCTTGTAAAATTCATTAAACCCAGCGAGCATGTTTACATGCGGTGGTACAGGGTACTACCTGCTCGTTTGTTTGCTGTTCACCCATTTCAAATAATTTGTACATTTGTGGAGAGAAAGGGGCCGTCTGATGACGTTCATTCCTCCTCTGACATTTTCAGCGATGCCTTTATCGAATTGAAAGCCACTCACAGTTCAGCAAATAATTGCGTGCCCCTGTCTCCTTTTCCCGATATATATAACTGTATGCAACAACTCCAGTTGCCATGCCGACCATTGAGAGTAAGCTTGGCTGCATAAAGGCCTCCTCAATACATGCCATGAACATCACTCCGACTGAAAAATACACACTATGATTGCGTTTATTCAATGAATTGTAAATTTTCCTCTTATTATGAAACAAATCTCCAGGTAAACTACAGGTACATACAAACTAGGAGTCATGTGGTTAGATTTGTCGAGTTTATTGATTGCAATGTGCACTTGAATTGTTCAATAAGAATAAGACCCTGCTTTTTTATGGAAAATATAAAGACAAAAATTTACTTCATGACTGTGTTTATTCTATGAATTGCAAATTCTCATCATATATGATGATTTAAATCTTACAGTAAAGTAGGGGCTTATACACAATTTAAAGTCCTTCCACTTGATTGATTGATTGTGTGTGTACGTGTATTTGTATTTGAATATTTGAGTTATGATAGTGTTTTTGAATTTATGTTCTCATCTTATTTTCTGAAAACAATTCTACTAAACTACACTGTAGGAGCTTTTTTGTTGTTGCATAAGACTGTGTATGCATGTTGTACACAATTTTTTGGGTGGAAAAATAAATTGCAATATCTTATGTTATAATATATACAAATGTTCTAATATGTAGGGACCTACATGTACACACTGTACTTGTACAGTGTACATTTACAATTGTTCAGGTTTGTTGATTGCATGTCTGTTTGAATAATTCAATGAGTCCCTTCTGCATGATTACACAATTATTTTGGGATGGCAAATATATAACACATTAAGCTTGTTTGAAGTAATTTCTCTTTTTTAACTGGATTGTAACATTTTCATCTTAATGTGAAGCACATCCCCTTGTAAAGAGGGATTCAGAGCTGTACGAATTGTAAGGGTTGTTGTTACATGTGTGAATACTTGAATAATTAAATGAGGAGACCCTTGTGTATTTGAAGAAAAAAAATATGAGGAGGACTTGATGAATGCATGGTACCCTCTCAGCAAATTGGTTTTTACATATCATCTGAGGACATTTTCACGAGATGCGAATGTACATTTTGTCTCCTCAAATTTATTTAAGGCATACTGTAATCATTTTTGCTGGGGAACATTGTGAAGTACATGTATTAAGGCCTTAAAGTCTTATAATATTTGTTATGAAGTACAGTATGTATAGAACATGAGCATGCATGCAATTATGGTTTATAGGAATGATGAGATGAATTGGAAAAAGCAAGTTTTCTTGCGTGCATGAACACGAACACGAACATGAACGTTGAAATGAACTCTCAAAGAATTTGTGTTAATTGAAATAGAGAAGATGATAGGAAATTAGTCTTCTGCTTAATTGCACACATGAAGTTGATTTGTGTTCTTTTATGCACAATCCATTCAATAATGAACATTGTGTATAAAAACTGTATTGAGAGGGTTGAAAAACTTGAAATTAATGTATTGGTATATTGCTCTGTAATACACTTCATGGATTACTGATTAGTGCATATTTTCCACCATAACAAATTAAAAATGACATTCAGTGACAGTCTACATGTTTGCTCTTGGCCATAAAGTTGGAATAAATTTGTTTTACCCGTTTTTCATGAAATAATTATGAAAATATAATGTACAAGGTATCTTTAAAGTACAGTACTTTATTGATCAAACTTTATTGATCAGTAAAGTTCTGAGAAGATATCCATCAAGAATAAATCACATTGTCATATATTCTATCACATTGTTAGTGATGACAAGTTTTATGAGGGCAAATGATGGAAAGTATCACTTCTGGAAAAAAAATGTTGATTATGTTTTAAAAAAAAAGTATAATTGACTTTGTGATACAGTATAATTCATATGTTTTTCTTTGTAATCAATATAATTATGTGTTTCTTATGTATAAAGTATTATTCATTTAATAAATGATGGGGACAAAAAGAAAAAAAGTTTTATGAATTTTGACCCAGATTTTTCGTTGTAAACATGACATTCACTCTTTCCTCTTCTTTCCATCCTACCACTTGCAGAAAAAGTAGCAATAAAGATCCTGGACAAGACCAAGCTCGACCAGAAGACCCAGCGGCTTCTGTCCCGGGAGATTAGCTGTATGGAGAGGCTCCACCACCCCAACATCATCCGTCTCTACGAGGTGGTGGAGACGCTGGCCAAGCTTCACCTGGTCATGGAGTACGCTCCGGGTGGGGAACTCTTTACCAAGATCTCTAACGAAGGCAAGATTGCTGAGGCGGAATGCAAGCCCATCTTTGCTCAGGTTACCTCGGCTGTCTACCATATGGTAAGGAGATTTAATAGGAGAAAAGTACAGTATAATGCTTCCAGTTCAAAGAACTTCATTTTTAAAGCTGTTGTACCCAAAAGGCCTGTCCTCATCAGCTCGAGATTGCCAAATGTCCCGCTTTTTTAATTATCCAGTTAACTTGCGTCTTCATCAGTCGAGATAATCATCCCAAGATATCTTAGGCTAGTTTGCAAAATATCCCGCTATTTGTCCGGTGCGTCTTCACCAGCCTGAGGACTCACACTATGCACGAACGCTGAGCAAAATATCTTGATCTCCAGTTTCAAATTTCTAGGTCAAGTCTCGAGCTGATGAAGACGTGATTTGTAACTTCAGGATTATTTCCCAAATCAGAAATAGCCGGCTATTTTGCAATCTCGGGCAGATGAAAACAGGCCTAAAGGGAACATCCCCATAACGGCTTAAAGGTACTATCTATTAAGTGGTTTCCTTGTCAGCTGTTAATGCAAAGTCCATCCATAATAATGACAGCAGGGAAAAACAAAAGAATTGTGCCACATTTGCAACTACTTTCCTTGATTTTGCATTTTGTCCCCTTTACGTATTAATCCCACAATTTTGTCATTATGCCTTTACCAAAAAGATGCAGAAAGCAAAGAAAAACAAAAAAGGGCGATTCAATCATTTGGAATAAAAAATTTGCATGTGGTATCATCTAGCAGGTATAGAAAGAGAATGAGTGATTTCAAGTTTGGTGTTAGTGTTAGTGTTAGTGTTTAGAGCAGTCAAGAGCTCTTAAATCGAGCGGAAAACTTGCTGATGAAATTAAGAGCCCGATACCGATATCAAAATCGATAGCTTAACACCAGCTGTGACGCCACCACATACTTGATTTCACGACAATGATTTAAAAATAGTACATCAAAACTAAAGACATCATGAAAAGTACAGAATAAATTTACACCTATTTCTCTGGTCTTATAAAATAACTAATTTTACACAAAATAATATATGAATTACCTGTTTCACATATTTGTATTTGATCGTCAGACAATAAATTGGCTTCGTTCGTGCGTTGACTGTGTGCGGGTACAACACTAACACCGAACTGGAAATCAACATTTGCTTAATCCCTAGGGGCTAGTGTTAGTGAATAGGACATTTGTACGTAAAATATTAACACCAGCCACAAAGGTCGGTTCAGCAGACGACAATTTTGCAAAATCGATAACACTAGCTACCGGAAGTTGACGATATTCAGAGGTCAAAGCCTTAACACCAGCTGATTTCCATTTCGGTGTTTAGGCTGGTGTTAGTGTTTATTAAACACTAACACCAGCCTTAAACACCCAACTTGAAATCACTCAATGTTTCAAGTATAATTAGAGTGTAGTGCATTGTACCTTTGACATTGTTTCTAAAAAGCACTTTACATGTATATATGATTATATACTGTACACACATGTATTCGTATTTACAATCCATGCCTGATCTTACAGAACGTTACATCAGAGCTTTGTGATAAGGCTGATGAATTCCATTTATGGCAAATTACAATATACCTGTAGGCCAGTTTAGATCTCTTTATATTTTTTATCGGAGGTCTCTCTGAATTTATTTGAGCTCATTTTGACCTTTTTAAAGCTAAATTACTTCCATTTATGATTTTATACCTTGAGGCTTTCATGAAATTGGAGTTTGTTTTAAATGAAAGAGTTGCTTAAAACTGACATTGTTGAGCAAAACTCCCTCCATTTAGGCTATGACTATCGGCTTTACATTACTCTTAATTAGGTCACCTTGCTTGTTTAAAACGGGCTCAACGGAGGACAATTTGAGGCAATGAAAACACATTTACTCTAAAGTGTTCATTAGGGTGTCCCTCAATTGCCTGGAACGTCTGGCCAAATTATATTCTGGTTATACATCGCATGCATACATCCCCCCTCTGGTTTTCATTTCATTAGTTTAATGAGATGTTGTATAAAGTGTTTGCTGGTTTTAATATGATGTCGATCAGACATGCTTTTTGTTGTTGTTTCCTCACAGGCTATTTGCTCTGAATGTTGACATTGTGGGGAAAGAGGCATAGATCAAAGTAGATTGTTTGATTAATTTCTGTTCTCTCTTCCCCTCCTTTTCTCTCCTCTCTTCTCCTCCTTTTCTCTCCTCTCTTCTCCTCCTTTTCTCTCCTCTCTTCTCCTCCTTTTCTCTCCTCTCTTTCTCTCCTCTATGTCTTTCTTTTCTGTCTCTCTCAAATGTTGCTCTATCCTCTTTCGCTTTTTCTTTCTCTTTATCTCTCTCCCCTGTTTCTCCTGTGTGTCACTTCTCTCTCTCTCTCCATCTTTCTCTCACTTTCTCCTTTATTTTCTCTTTTTCTTTTCTCTCTTTCTTTCAAATTGCAGCACTCGAAGAATATAATTCATCGGGACCTGAAGGCTGAGAATGTTTTCTATGCAGCCAATGGATATGTCAAAGTCGGAGACTTTGGCTTTAGTACTTATTGCAAGATGAGTGACACGCTAAATACATTTTGTGGATCACCACCGTATGCCGCTCCAGAACTTTTCAAAGATGAGAACTACATTGGTCCGCCCGTGGATACCTGGGCTTTAGGAATCATGCTTTACTTCATGATGACGGGTGTGATGCCTTTCCGCGCCGACACTGTTGCGAAACTCAAAAAGTGCATCCTGGATGGGCAATTTACCATTCCATCGTATGTATCTAGCAACGGCCAACTACTGATTCGGGGCGTACTGAAGCAACCTCCGCCGGATAGGTTCACGATTGATCAGATCAAGAGCTCCCAGTGGTTACAAGGTCAAGAGTATCCTCCACCTCATCCCTCCTACCACCTCACACCATGCTTCAGGAGAGAGTCAGCAAGCAACGAAGAAATCAATGTCTTGGACCAGCTCAAGGCTCTCGGTATCAAGGACGATCAGCTGGAGAGCACGCGAGATCAGGACTCGCGCAATAGCATAACGGGTACCTACCGCATCGCGCTGCACAGGCTGCAACGGAAGCGCCTTGAACCGCCCGTTCAACCGCCCCCACAGACTACCGGTAAAGGCAAGAGCTCTCGCCCAAGCAGTAAAAAGAAAAGCAAAGACAGCAACAAGAATAACAAACCCTCAAAGCTCTGTACTATATTATAGCATTATTTTAGAAGTGTTTTTTTATTTTCTTCACGATATAGATATATTTATAGAAGTCTGGATGTACATACTCAAGAATATGACTCTATCTACACAATCAGGTTGTGATATTGGTACAGATTTTATAAATAATAAAACATTTATTATGCAATATATTTACATTCAGAGGAATACATGCAGCTAAAGATGGAGTTGTAATGTACATGTCAGACGGACAAGGAAGTCATGTCGAGCTCTCTGTCACATGTTGCTTGCTTTAGTACGTCATAGATTGAAATCGCTCGCAAGTTAATTGGCTCTCATATTTGCCATAAGTAGTCAGTACTTCCCCCTACAGTACCATCGCATGTCTCCCCAGTATTGTACCCTTCATCAGTGTCTAATATCACATTTATATTGGCTAATTAATGGGAGGTTCATCGTGATAATTGGAAATGAGTGATGTTGGTATTTAAGCCAAACAGGTGAACACTTCCAATTGATATTGCTCGTTATACCATACTACCTAATCTGCAGCATCCATACATAAAAATGCATGTGTACATGTAAGTGTTGCAGCTAGTTTATCAATACCAAGGTTTACCTGTTTGCTCGCTGCATTATTTGCCAAGAATAATTTTTGTATCATCATGCAAACTTAATTTTGAACAGGACATACATGTACATGAATATCAAATCAGCATCTACACATACATGTACCTGTAGGTGTAAACCAGCTCAAAAGGAATGTAGAATTTTGCAGCATGGTGTTATCTAATTGTCTCTCAATCATGGCTATTGGTATTATAATTTGTAATTGATATTGATGGAAACACAAGAAATGAAGAGAAGATAATAAAGCCACCCAGAAGGTCTACGAGGTAATACACAGATGCCAGGTAATATACAGATGGTATTTTTTTCATTGGAATGGCTATTTGGTATTTTTAGTAACGGATGAAATGGCCTGATAGTCCTTGCGGAAGTTGTTGCAGAATTGTCATGTTTACGACTTATGCCTATATGAATGAAGGTCAAGGTATTATTTGAGTGAATAATTAAGAATTATTGGGGTCAGCAGAGAGAGAGAGAGAGAGAATGGAGAGAGAGAGAGAGAGAGAGAGACAGACAGACAGAGAGAAAGATGCTGAGAGAAAGAGAGAGATACAAGAGAGAGAGAGAGAGAGAAAGAGAGAGAGAGAGAGAGAGAGAGAGGGAGAGAGAGAGAGAGAAGGGGACAGAGAATGAAGGGTGAAACAAGTCAGTAAAACAAGTTGGAGGGATATACAGAGCTGCCAACTAGTACGGATTTCCCGTAATTGGTACGGAAATTAACGACCATTACGGAATGTTGTTTAAAATTACGGATTTAAAAAAAAAAAAAAATGTTTTTTTTTTTTTTTTTTTTTTTTTTATATATTTTTTTTTTCCCCCCATTTTTCCTGGAAGACTGTGTTGTGATGATATGAAACTCATTATTTAACAACTTTGTGTGAGTAAAATCACCAAAAATGTCAGATAATCATGTGTCTGTGCAATGTTGGCGTGCCGTTTTTATTAGAGTCATAGCGCCGCATAGGAAATTACTGATTGATACCCAAAATTACTGATTTTGAGCCTTGTGATTACTGATTTTCGGTTCTGGAGGTTGGCAGCTCTGGATATAGATATATAGACAAGTGCATGATAAAAAGAGACAGAGAGTGGGGGAGAGGGAGAGAGAGAGAGAGGGGAGAGAGAGAGAGAGAGATGGATGGGGGAATAATAAATAGATTTCAGGAAAGAGACATGAAAGGATGTAAAAGCAAACCAATAGTATTAAAATAATACTATTAAAATAATACACATGTTCTATTCAACTATTTAACTTACATTACATGTAAGTGCAAACCTACATTGTTGGTCTCAGAAATTCTAATTATGGTAGTAAAGCTCCTTAGTCCAGTAATATCTTCTAAGGAAAAGCAGATTTTTAACATTTCATACACAAAGTATTTATGTTATACATAATATCATGGTCATGGTCCCTCTCAAGCTAATGCCCTGATGTTTTTTTTAAATTGGAGCAAAATATTAACTGCACTACTCCTGTTATCGAATCATACCGCTTGCTATTAAGTGAAGGGATAGATCATGAAATGTAGTAAGATTCTTGCATCACCCTTAAAATTTGCAATTATGAATACTACTTGTAAAATTAGAAAACAAGAAAAAAGAAATTGAAATCAGACATGATTTTACCAATTACCCTCTAAACTGACGTGTCTATTTGCAAGTTTTCTTAATCATTGACAAGCAATATGAAAAATGAAAGCGTATTCAGAGATTTTCCTACACAAAGTGAAGCGAGCGATGATGGTATGATCTTTCAAGAGTGTAAAGGTTACAAGTCTTTATGAGCCGCTAACACCCTTCTGGCTCTCAGCAGACAATATGTCGCCTTGTATTCAACATCTGGCCCTGTGAAATGTCTAACCGCTTGCAGAGCAGTTACATTTTGTTTAAAAAGTTCAATGATATCATTGTCAATTATGACTTGTGGAGGATTATTGTCTGATGAGAGCCAGAGGGAGGTTTGTATAATTATTCAATAAAGGTAATACCTTTCTGGCTCTTACTAGAGGTATAAGAGAATGCAGATACCGAATAGATTTTGAAAACTACAAATTATGATCTGCCCTTTGATATTTGGACGTGCATTATTAATTGGATATGAATAATGAATTAGAATGAAATCGATGCACGTATTCATATAAAAAAAATGCAAATGGTAAAGAAGAAAGAAATGGTAATGTTTGGCCCTGAGCTAAGAGGCAATACAAAATGATGGATGTACTAACAAAAGGCATGTATTGTAGGTAATAGAAACGAATACAGGGAATAATTTTGGAGAAAAGGCTTTTATCCACTGAACAGAACCCCTAACCTAAGGAGATTTCAGGGAAAAAAAATACTTTAAAAATTTTGGGGGCTACTTTTCAAGCTTGCTTGCATGAAAATAAAATTCTTTAATTTGTCTTGCATTGAACTTTATGCAAATTTGTTTGGGATCTTTTATGACATTCGGGGCTCTTTTTAGTATTTGGGGGGCTAATGTGTATTTTTTTTCACTGGGACATTTATACAAGTCTATATAGTTGTCATGTTCTCATCATGTTTTTTGTTAAACATGCATCCCCCTCTCCCTCTTGTCCATTTTATTCATGTAAATCATTCTCGATATCCCTCTGCGTGAACTAGATCAATGGCGCAATTTAATTGCTGTATCCATTATCATTACTAACGATGATCCACCCTTATAATGTTTAAACACGAATAACAGGCTCCGAGAGCAAAATAGAGCTGTAAATTGCATCATTTTGAGAAGATGGACCTTTATATCGATCGTATATTAAGTATGCTGCCAAAAACACTGTGTGAGTAAACCCTTTCATTGAAATTAATGCAAATGATACATTTTTTTTATAGAAATGATGCTGTTTTTATTTTCAAGCGCTGGTGTGAAGTAAATTATGTACCTTGTGAATATGTAAACTGAATTGAAAGCCTATACATTTATCCATTCTATTGAGTTTGAAACCAAATAAAATATACAAAATCTGATATATTGTTGTCCTTTATCATTTCCTGCCCTTCTTTTGTCCAGGTAAATGTATTGAATGTGAATAATAATAAATAATTTATTTAGTATTATATATTGAAAGAAAAAGAAAGAAAAAAGGGAATGGGCATGAACCTGAAGAAAAAAGGTAGGCCTGCTTTATTTGTGTAGGTTTGAAAATAGTATGGCATTGAAAAAATCTATACCATAATAGTGGGACACATTAAGATGATTTCCGTCATTGTAATACCGATGAAAATGCTAAATTAGTAGAGAACATTTCATGATGCTGATGTTTGAATCATAACATATGTATTTGCCACTGTTAATTGCCTCTTTTTACTTCAATTCAATTCAATTCATTTTAATTTTCATTAATAACAATAGAAAGGTATATACAATGATAAGCATTTGCAATATATAAACAAAACATGAAAATTGGGAACTAAAAATTATGGCCAAATGGCCTTGTAGAGGCATAGTTCCCAGAACAGTAGTTAAGAGATTTACATATACAATCAAAACTAAAAAAGAAACATACATGACAAAACATGACAGGGACATCGCTCATGGCAGGTCATACAAATGGAAATGATCAAAATCATAGGTTCGAAAACAGTTATAGGTAGTGCAGTATAATATGAATATGGGTACAAGAATTAAAGATATTTAGATATAAGATGCTGCTTCAATTTTCTTTTAATAATGATAAAGACTTGCATGAGGATATTTCAGGAGGAATAGAGTTCCAAATAATAGGAAAATTGGATTACGCATCGTAATTCAACCGCAGGAGTTTGAGGTAAAGGAAAGCGGAGCTGGATGGGAGAAAATTCAACACTTTTAAATTAACATAATTATGATAACTCGGTGATTATTGTGACATGTAAGAAGACATATTTTATCATATTAACATAAATAAAAGTAGATGCACTTGAAATAAAGATTTTTTTGTTTTTGTTAAGGGAACGCGATAGATATGC